>VUQR01023283.1:0-31299 GCA_015108515.1 Hemichromis elongatus | reverse complement strand
CACATGCTACCAATAAACACGGTCGAAAATGAAGCATTGAGAAAATAAAGGCCGCTTTAAAGCCTGAAGCAGTGGGTAGACTTGTCTTCCTGTCCCGCAACCTGCAGGCTTTTGTCAGACTGAAGTTTTATATATATGATTGCACCTAGGATTTAAACAATGTTCTGTTAGCATCTTTATTTTAAAACTGTTTGAAAAGCTAAGCTGTACAACAAGGAGAGACTGAGAATTTCATTTTAGTTCTCAGTTTATTTGATATTGACAAAAGTTTTGTCTGTTCTGTAAAACAAACTAAGATTTATTTTTTAGAATTAATATTTTGTTTCTAGGTGGAATTGACGATTTAGCAGTCTGTTTTGTTTGTTCTGTTTTGAAACTTGAAGGCTTTAGCAGCTATCTTTTGTGTAGTTGTCAATATTTGCCTTTATTTATCTGAAACTGAAGTGTCATGTTCCTTAAGTACATCTGCCCTGTTGAACTTACTATGGGAAATAAATATTTAAATCAAAACAAGCTGCTGATTATTTCACATTTTACTTGTGAGCAATGGCACATTTAAATCTTACAAATATAGTGATTTGGCTTATATCGTGATATATACCGTTATCGCCTGAAATGACAAAAACATATCGTGATATGAAAAAATCTTATATCGCCCAGCTCTACTGAAAGCAATGCTTCGCTGAGAAAACAACACCTCACAATCATGCGTGCTCACACATATAAATGCATACATACATACGCATGCACATGCAAGGAGTAATTCTGTTCATCTCAGATTAAAGCACAAGAGGGAGAAATATTTTAGATTTATAGTCCAACTACTGAGCATCAGTGAGCATACTGAGATGCTCCATCACAATGTTATAATGCCATAAGGTTATACCACAGAGTATGGCCACTGCTGTGAAGGATAGAAAAGCCATGTGTTGGACTGTGGCTTCCTGTGTGTATGTGTGTGTGTGTCTCTCTTCTCATTACCTGCTGCTACCAGCGCCTGGTGACTCAGCTCCGAGTCTGCATCTTTCCAGCTGATTGGCCACAATCTGCCTCTCCACTTCCAGCTCCCTGGTTAGCCGCTCGAACTGAAGCTCCTGCACATAAACACAATAAAGAGAGTCAGGGGACCAAGGGTCAGAAATACATTCTCTCCCAAAAGAAATATGGACTTCTTTTGGCAAATATGAAAAATATGAAGACAATATGTGAGGGAAAAGTTAACAGTTGGCAGCCTGCTCCGGTGTCATTGTGGTTCATCACTGTGCATAGGTTAATGATGAGATTAGAGAACACACAATAGCTAGAAAACAAGCTGCTTCTTTCTTACAATAATGATAAAAGCATGTGTATATAAATATTCCCCATCTCCTCCTTAACAGCTGAATGAAACCTTTCACGAACATCGTCACACATACAGCGATTATTAACATCTATAGGTTTTTAAAAATGTTTTATTATAAATTTGAATTCTTTTAGTTGTTGTAAATAAATCATGTTCATCCAAATGCAATATTGCATTATCTGTAACTGTAAACACCCAAGGTTGTGCGATCTGACTGTATACATCGGTTTAACAAGATATTAGAACAACCAGATAAATTAGCCAACCATGTCTATGCCATATGTGAAGAGCACCACAGGCACTAATTAATAAACATAAAGGCCTCACTTTAAGGTAACAAAACAGCAATCTTTATCAATAAAGTGGTTATGCACTTACGAAAAACATTACTGTGATTATTATTTTCTAGTTCTCCCAACAGATCCCTATTGTTTTTTTTTGTTTTGTTTTTTTACACACTGTAGGCATCAAGTCCTAAGCAGTTAATTCAACCATTTTATTAAACTCCTTGAATTTAAACTAAAAGCCTGCACTTTCATTACACGTTGACTGTTTGACTTGAAATCCTCTGAGATGATGTAAAGAGCCAAAATTAGAAAAATTATCTCCCGTCCAAAAACTTATGGAACAAACTTTATGTACTTGTAGCCTACATGGCAATGCAATTTTCCAAGCCCACACAGAAAGACAAGCACCACTTCAATAGGTGATATTTGGCCTAGGTGACACTGTTCCTACGGGAGTTGAGGAGAAATCAGCATTTGACTAATTATCTAGCCTGAACAAGGCCATTACTTGCTCTGATCTCTAGCTCCAAGCACTGCATCATGACAGTCATAAGACACACACAAGGTCTTTGGTACAGAGTAAATAACCGCACACATACACCCATTTGCATATTTTAGCTCCTTTTTTTTTTCTACTCACCACACTGCCAGGATAGCAGCAGAGTCTGCACTTGCGTTTTTCTTCCAAGAAGACCTCAGTTGATATAACTCAGTATATGAACAAGAGAATCTTTCCCTTGCTATCCTTAAAAGCTTATTGCAGTTTCTGCATACATGCGTACGCTAGTGTCTGCTTGGGTCAGAATGACATCGATTTCATCAACAGCTGGGGAGTACGTGGCTCTTTGTGGACATCCGTGTGTCTGCCAATTCTTTGTAACCACACAATAGACCAACAAGTACGCCGTTCAGGTGAAACCGAAGCAGACTTCACTGAAATACAACAGGAATAACACTTGGCTCTGGGGTCCGCACTGTCCGTGTCCTTAGAGTGTAATCCTTTCCTTAGTAATTCCGTGTAATGCTCACTACCGCGGTCAGTTTTATTCACAGCCAGCTAAATCCACACACGAACACATTACCTGCCTATCACCTCCTTTTGTGACCTGGCTGAGGAAATGTAGTCAGTTTAAAGCACCAAGACCAGCCTACTTTTCACACCTACTCTCGTGTGTTCCCTGGGGGTGAACTGAAACTTCCCTACATTGTCAACCTGCTCTGCCCACCCCTCCCCCAAACTATTACTTTGTACTCTCCACTCCTCACCTCTTTCCTGAAACCTACCTCAGTTGAAGATATGTGAAGCTCGACTTCAGAGAGAGAGAGAGTAAGCGGGTAAGAAAGCTGTTATGTTCTACTTCCTTGTGGATTTTCTTCTTTTTTTCCCCAACGTGGCTGGGAACCCTTATTTGTAAAGCACTTCAAACACAAAACAGTTTATCCAAAGTGTTTAAAAGGCGCACAAAAGAAGAAAAAAGGGGGGGAAAAAAGGGAAAAGAAATAATGGAGGTAAAATGCAGATAGTAAAACTATTAACAACAGTGATAGAAGCGCATGGTTACACACTACACAATTTTTTAAGTTAAAAAAATGAAAGAAATCCAGCTATAAAACCAGAGCTACTTATATGAAGTCAAAGGCTGAGGGGTAAACAAATGTAAACGCATGATTTACTTTTTTAATATATATACTGACAGTTATATAAACTAAACAATCATGTTTTGTCGCTCATCTCTGATTAAATTTCACTTTGTCTGGTATTCATATTTTAAATTCGATTGGCTCTTGAGTGTCATTGCTGAGACTCAAGTTGCAGATTAGATTGTGTCTTTTCATCTTATACTAATCATTTATTTGCCTAGCAGAGGCGGGCTTTTGTAGGAAGACTCTCCAGGAACAAAACAAAAACAATCACGTCATCATCTCCTCATTACTGACACAAACATATGCCTACAAGCTTGCAGAGCGCACATACAGCAAGCAGGACGGAAACAGGGTGGCCACAGCAACACGTTACTTAGAGGAAGAAATGAGCCATCAATCCTTTCTGTGACACACAACCGCTACTCGGAGATTTAGTCGCATGAAAATTGCCAATTTCAACCCTTCATCCCAACCAGTCACTCCCGTTTCCATTCTCAGTTTTCTCGTGACAGATGGAGCCAAGTGTAAGCGGTCAAAATACAAATATTGAAATGAATTTCTAAACTAGACGTATGCAGATTGTCAACAGGTTTGATAGATTCTGACACAACATTCATTTTAAGAAGTTAGGCTTTACAAAATAGCTACTCATAAAAATTGCACACGGAGCGCGAAGGTCACCAACAATACAGGCTGTTCTCTCATTTAAGCGCCAGGACTGAAGACCATTCAGACCAACACAGCAAAACCAAAGCTGGGGGTGGTCTTATCTGCATGGGTCAACTCTCGTCAGTCACCCTCATCTAGACTATGGTTGAAAGGTTGGTACAGTACCGAGCACTGCAATCGAGCGGGAAAAAATTAATTAAACTACTGTTTAAATGTCAAGTGGTTCACTGCAGATTGAACACGTGTTGCATCTGCAGTCCGGAGGCAGTACAAGTGATCACCAATGTGGCAGAGGGCTAGTTTATATAAGAAGAATTTTCAGAGGAAACAAGTAGTAAGAGTTAAGAAAGGGATACTGAATGCTAGTGACAAGTGTGTGAGTCACAAGCAGAGAGAGATAGAGAAAGGTGCAGTGATTCAAACAGAGCCACGTTCCTTTCTGATACAAATCTTGAATTACTCTAGTGCGAGTATAGCACCGGTGTGCAGGAGAGAGAACATAAGGTGACAGTGACATTTATAGGGGAGATAATTCATATGGACACAAATATATTCATCAGCCACCTTGCTAAAAACCTCACTAGACCACCTTTTGCTTTCAGATCTGCCTTAATTCTTCACAGCATAGATTCAACAAGTTGTTCTCAGAGATTTCAAGGAAGTCCACATTGGCCTGATGGCTTCACACAGTTGCTGCTGATTTGTCGGATGCACATCAGTGATGTGAATCTCCCATTTTACCACATCCCAAAAGTTCTCTGCTGGATTGAGATCTGGTGCCTGTGGAGGTCATTTGGGTATAGTGCCCATTATGGTACTGGAGGCAGCAATCAGTAGATGGGAACATTGTGGTCACAAAGAGATGGACATAGCCAGAATATTCAGGTAGGCTGTGGCATTTAAACAACGCTCAGCTAGAACTAAAGGGCCCAAAATCCCCCACACATTTATGCAATCACCAGTAGTCTATACTCCAGATTCTGAAACTACCATCTGAATATTGCAGCAGAAATTGAGACTCATCAGACCAGATAACACTTTCCCAGTCTTACTGTCCAATTTTGGGAAACTTACAGCCCCAGTTTCCTCCTCTTAGCTGACAGGAGCGGCACCTGGTTTGATAATTTGCTGCAGAAGTGCATGTCCTTCAACGTTTGACGTATTGTACGTTTATAGATCCTCATCTGCATTTCTTGGTTGTAACGAGTGTTTGGGTTAATTTGCCTTTCCCTTAGTTTGAAGCAGTCTGGTCATTTTCCTCAGAGTTGTGGCATCAACAAGGCATTTTCTCCCAAAGAAATGATACTGAGAAATCCCCAAAAGCTCACTCCCACTAGCAGTGATAGTCTGGGAGCACTGGGTAAAGGCCTCAGTCATATAGACAAGTATAAGCAACACTAATACACAGATATATGTGCATTTTCACCCATGTACAAACCTAAATTACAAAACAATCATCTTGCATGTGTAGAGCTTGAGTTATGCATGTTTTATGCTTTCTTTGACAGATGCTTATGGATAAGACTCAAACATATGGTGAGAAACACACACCACACTGTTTTGTTTACTGCCTGAACGAAGAGTGATTTCAGAGATTTCCTGCTCCTGCAAATGTCACTATTCTTGGCCCAGCCGTTCTTTGCCTTCTTTCTCCTAAGCTCATAATCCAATTGATTTATTTGGCAACGTTCTCTCTTCTCGAGTCCAGCAACTTCATCTCAGGCCTCAAAGTTTTTATTATACATTGGCACGTGTAAGCAAAATAGATGCAGTTGTGTCTTTTTAAATACTTCACACAAGCTGGCTGCTCTTTAATCCCACTGATGAATTGGTCTATGATCTTGATCAGGCACAGCACAGAGAGACATCTGCTGCAGCCATAAGGCTGTCACTATTGATATTCAGAGTTTCTCCCAGCCTATAGTAGGTGGACACACTGCCTGCAAGCCCACCCCAACCCTGTTTTTTTCTTACTATGCAGAAGCATGGAGACAGTCCAAAGTTTCCAGCTTGGAGCTCTGTCTTCCAGGTATTTTCTCCTGTTTGACAGCTTAATTTATGGAACTGAGAAAATCTCCGTAGAGCTTATGCCTATGCTTTGGGCGATGTTTGCATTCATGCTTTTGCGCTGTGATATCTGCATTGCTCTGCTGTTATTAGTAAAACCGAGCTGATCGTGTTGAATTTGGAGCTAATAAATCTTGAACAAAACATTGCGTTTCTGGAGATGCAGGGATGCAGGAAGAACTCAGAATTGACTCCATACACGACTGTCAGAGCTATGAAAACAAAAAAATCTGAATACGCCTGCAGTAGCACTGCAGCATTAGCAATGTCAGCAAGCTAGACACAGTTGCAACCCATTACTTTTTGTTATTCTCCTTGTGCTAATCAATACACTGTGTTTACATGACGTATTATTACTAGACACATCAGAGCTGTTGAGATCATTGATTCACATTACATTGATTTAATGTGTAGCAATGTTTCTTGGAAGATGCACGTCAGGTTACCATGCATGTTACAGTATAGGGTGCAGTGCTTTTCTTGCACACTGTTATGAGTGTAGATAGTTATGACAAATCAGGATGAGCCAATAATCAATTAAAGACTGATATATAAATAGTCAGGCATTAAAACAACAAGGCATCCTTCCTGTCCTGCTGAGAGAATGGCCTCTCAGTTGGCACCAAGGATTACTGCCATGCCTCTTTATTATCACATCCTCTGGCTCTCCTTAGCAAGAAAGTGTTTTAGAGCTTTCATTTTTTGCACACATTTCAATAGACTTTCCCCTATCTTGCATGAGTCATTAAAGCTATTATGAACATGACTTCAGTGCATCTATAATTACCTTGTTATAACAAAGGGCTGTGTGCCAAAATGGGGCCCATGGTCTGATGAAAAAAGAGCCAAGGACCAGTCTCATAAGTGGGGCTCATATGAGCCAGAAAGAGAGAGAGAAAAAGAAAGAAAAATTAGAAAAGTCACTGCTCTGTGGAATTAATATATTTTCTATTCACCCCAGTACAATAAGGCCAAGCACAGCAGTAATGACCATTAGAAACTTGTTAAGCTTATTCAGAGTTTGGGCCCAGCCTAAGCTTCTACGGGCATAAAGTCGAAGGAGACGATAGAGACAACAGATGACCAATTTTCATGTACCAACAGGGGCCTAGTGCTTTTATTTGTCATTACAATGAGCGTGTTTGGCCTGATCTGCCTGTAGTCACAGTGCTGAATCAGATCCTGTCCCCTTGTGTCCTTAAAAAGGCCCTAAAGAAACAAATGACACATGGCAGCAGATCATGCTACCAACGTACACTCTCCCATGTCCTATCTAGGGGTCCTGCTGACAGTACAGACCCATCAGAAATGCCTGAAGTGGCTTAACCCCAATGCTGCATCAGCATACAAACAGTGTGTAAATAAAAGCAGCACACACACACACACACACACACAAATCCCAAATGTCATGCAGCTGTATTAAAAAACACTGACTTACACGCCTTTAAAAAAAAAAAAAAGACTTCTTCACAAACAGCATACTTCTACAATGCAAAGAAAACAAACTACAGCATGAACCACTCCAACAATAGAGTAAACCTAAAACACATGTTCACACTACACATTTTTCTTTTTTTTAAAAAAGAGAAAGAAATGGTAAACCTCTTCAGCAAACATATCAAATATTGAAATGCTACTTTTCATGAACTTACAACAGTAAATACACCATGTACAAAAGTTTGTGCATCCTGAGTCAAAACTGAGTGGTCTTCTTAGCCAGCTGAGTCCTTTTAGTTTTGAATTTAGAAAAAGTTTTCATTTACAGATCACTGCTTGAGATTTTCAGTCATCCCACTTAAAACCCTAACCACAGATTTTTTTTTTAAGGGTGCTAAAAGTTAGAAGGTTACTCTCATTACTATAAGCAGTGGAGTGTGCAGTATCATTTGGTTCAATGTCCAACATTAGAAGCCACTCTGTGGTACACTCTGTGTAATGTGTGTCACTGGCTCCACCGCAGACCTAAAGCATTATATTTCATAATACTTGTCCTTAGTACTGCCATAACAACTGTGGCCTTGTGCTGCTTGGCAGCCATTAATTAACTTCAATTTACAATCTTAGTGAGTAGCCAACAGTTGTAAATGTTCACTGGGCTGGACCAGGTGACCCTGAATCCACCCTTAGTTATGCTGCAATAGGTGTAGGCTGCTGGGGGATTCCCATGATGCAATGAGTTTTTCCTTTCCAGTCACCTTTCTCACTCACTATGTGTTAGGACCTTAAGACCTCTCTGCATTGAATCGTACTTGTTATTAATCTCCGTCTCTCTTCCACAGCATGTCTTTTATACTGTCTTCCTTCTCTCACCCCAACCGGTCGCAGCAGATGGCCGCCCCTCCCTGAGCCTGGTTCTGCCGGAGGTTTCTTCCTGTTAAAAGGGAGTTTTTCCTTCCTACTGTCGCCAAAGTGCTTGCTCATAGGGGGTCATTTGATTGTTGGGTTTGTCTCTGTATGTATTATTGTAGGGTCTACCTTACAATGAAAAGTGCCTTGAGGCGACTGTTGTCAAATTGAATTGAAATGTTGTTACAACAATACTTAAATTGTCAGAATTCCACAGCTTTGGAAACATCACCATCTAAAAATCCTAAATGACCATTCATGAGCTGCCTTACATGTCCTAATGTCAATTAAGAACAGATGAGTTCATTAACTTCTAACACCGGTTGCATACAATTCTACACATGCCACAGTTAACTCTATTAATCTTTATATTATCATTACTTTTTACATTAATGAATTAATAACAGTGTATAGTATTTATTTATCTCTTCACTTCAACAAAAACCTAGAAAGAATGTTCTGCATCTAGCATCACCTTAGTGAGTATTTCTGCTTACAACTTTCAATTCTGGGGAACCGGAATACGTTATCCAATCCATTTTAATGCATATCTAATGCGTGGAAAGTTCAGGTGTATCACTCTAAAGATTGATTGCACACGAATGTTTTACATCAAGTTGTAATGGGTGAAAAAGCCTTACCAATATGTATCCGTCAGCCAATATTTGCCTATAAAAGATTTCAATTTATCGTATATGCTGTCGAATATATGCAGATATGACTAATACTTTCATCACCGTTTGTAGCACATGTGGCAGAGCGCGTACAAAAGCTGAGCAGGAGGTGGTGCAGAGTCAAGTAATTTCTTCAGGGCAACTTGCTAATTAGTAAGAGATGCGGTTAATATCTGATCTTACTGTCAGTCAGCGAACGCGTAGGATGCACAATCAATTGTAGCATTTATATCCACTTTGTGTAACTGACATAGACTGTCCACTTAAAGAATGCAACAAAAATATGATTGTTCATTAAGGGGCAATGGGCCCTGACAGCTCAGCACCCACACCGCAGTGTTGCAGAAGCAACTACGCAGTGGGAGAATGACAGCAGAGGTTATAGGATTTCTGCAGCAGCAGGGACAGAAAAGCAGGCCTGAGGTGTGAGCGAAGAGAACAAGCCTCAGAGCAGGCTGTGTGAACAGACCTGGAGGAACCATGCAGGGAATTTACTTACAAAACCTGCCACAAAGTCACCTTGCTAAATACTAAGGTTTTAGGAAACTGGCTGCAGCAGCATGCCACCATAGCAGAATTATAATAGCTATGTTGCAGAGAAAGACATTTATAAATACAGTAAAGTGGCTTGCTGAGGTAAGAGAATATCAGCTATAGGTGAATCACGGGGAAAAACTGCTGTAACACCCACAGCTGTTCCAGAGCTTTTTATAATGCAAAAACTCATTATATGAAAAAAGTCCACAGTTATATGAACAAACACTAATGGAACAGCAAGCTCACAATAGAACATAATTTCTGCTATGACTTTTAATACACCATTACAAGTTTTTTAAAGCGAAAACTTGCTGAGCTACTAAAACCATGTTTTACATTCTTCTATAGAGAATAAATTGACATTACTGTCTGTAGACAGATATGGAATTCAAGGTCATAGCAGGATTATCCTGCAGTAGAGGATTGGCACCAAGAACGTTTGGATTTCTGGTACAGATCTCTGTCATTCCTGCCATCTAATCATATTCACATATTCGTGATGGCTTCTATGCTGTAAGCGTACTTTTTTGCTACTTAAGGCTCTGTTCAGTGAAGCCAAGGTTATTGTGGACATTGACACTGATCTCAAATTACTTGAGTTATTCAATTCATAATTCTCTTTTAATTCTGTCAGGTTAAATCTCTTTAACCTGGTACGTTCATCACATGTCAAATCACATCCTGGGCACACAAGAACTTCTCTTAACATTACAATATTTTCTCTGCTACTGTTTTTCCCCCCAAAACCTTTGGCTTTGTATGTTATTAGACGGGCACACAGTTCTGGCTATTAGCATGGCAGCATCACTCACCTGCTGTTCAAACCTACTGTGCGCTGGAGACGACCAATCAGAAGAAAGTTGGTCAAATCCCTTTTTAATCAGTGGATGATTTAGAGACTGCACCACTAATTATTTTGAGCTGTGAATTATGCAAAGCTACTCTAGTACAGTTCAAAAATTAGAGCTGGAAATTAGCATAACAGGTTGTCTTTAAATATGCATGCAATCTGGTAATCAACATGGAACAATAAATTGAATGCCTCAGTTAGTAAATTATTTGGTGGCAATTAAACCATATTCCCC
This sequence comes from Hemichromis elongatus, assembly GCA_015108515.1. Classification (NCBI taxonomy): domain Eukaryota; kingdom Metazoa; phylum Chordata; class Actinopteri; order Cichliformes; family Cichlidae; genus Hemichromis; species Hemichromis elongatus. Next base: position 20,648 of record VUQR01023283.1, on the reverse strand, counting down.
ATGCTAATGATGTGACATTCTGAACTTAGAGCCACCTTTTGCAGAACATTAAACATTTGCCTGAACTTACCCCTATCAGCCCATCATAGCTAGTTTGAAAGTCAACCTTGTACAAATGTCTAAAAGATAATGTATACAGCAAGCCTCGGTAAAGTTAAGAATGATCTTCAAATCATTTAGAAGATTTTAAGAAATCCTGAACAGAAAACTGAGTTTATAAGAAAGATGCAGGCATAGATCTATCCATACAGCCACCTGCTTAGTCAAGGTCAAGGGGCAGCAGTCTAAACAGGAACATTCCTGAAACACCTCTTTCTAGGTGGTGTCTGATGGGCATCCAAGTTATCTCACCTGTCTCTACTTTACTCTGAGACCGTCTACAGACCCCCATGAAGGAAACTTATTTTCAACACTTGTATCCACAATCTTGTTCTTTTTGTCACTACCCAGATCTTGTGGGCATGTGCGAAGATAAGAATAGACTGACTGATGAACTGACAGCTTCACGTTAATGCTCAGCTCTCTCTTCACCACAACAGATCAATATGGTTTCTGCATGGTTGCTGATGCCGCACCAATCCATCTGTCAATCTCCCGCTCCAGTCCCCCCTTACTTTTGAGCAAGATCCCCAAGATACCTAAACTTCTCTCAATCTCAAGGCAGACACTCTACTCTTTTCCTGATGAGAACCACGGCCTCAGACTTCAAGGTGGGAATTATTATTCCTTGCTTTTTTCCCCTCAGCTGCAAACTGCTCCATACTGAGCTGGAGGACATCACCTGATTAAGTAAAAAGAACCACATCATCCGCAAAAAAGCAGAAAGATGGCCACCAAACCAGAGTTAAGTATTAGTATATTAAAGTGTAATATGTGTCTCTTCCATTGCTTTAAAACAATGTAAGTATCAAACGTACTGATTGGCTATTCTTACTCTGGCATTATCTGACACTGACACATCATCACAGACGAGTAATCCGCTACATTAAAACATTTGTTGTCTATTAAAAGATCCAATTAAAAGACCAGCGAATGCAAAAAAATTACTGGCAAGAAAATAAAGTTACAATTTGGCCCGACAAAAACATCATTTAGGTTTGTCACATATGAGCTGGATGCTATTAAAAGAGCTGTCATTTGTATTGGCAAGTGCTGCAGCTAGTACAAGAGAATGACAACAGAAGAATGACTGTCAATAACGATGACTGTTTGAGGGGGAAGTATAATCGTGTCAGTGTTGATGAACAGATTCGACAGTGACTAACTTTAACTCTTTAAATTGCATTTCCAGACAAGATCTTTCAGAAAATGTTTTGTTGTTGTTTTCTTTGAATATTCTTCCCCGTGTTCCCCAAATTTCACTATCTTGGCCTACCAAGTCATCAACTCTTTGCCATTATGGATTACAAAAACAGTAAAGTGTGACTGGACTAATAGTTGGATGAAATTAGAAGGAGAAAAAAAACGACTCAAAAGTAGTGCATTTTTTATTCCCAACAAAATCATGTCCTTTAGCATAGCATCTACAGCAAGAAACACGCAATTACACTAAAGAGCACTATTTATACAAATTCACTACTTCAAGAGGAGCCAGCAGTTTGAGGCATAAAAATACTTTGTTATAAAATTTAGAACACACTCTAGCAGAAAATACAATTCGTCCTTTTTAAAGTGCCAACTGAAACATTGTTTGACCCAACTGATCATTATGGAGCAAATGTTCATTGCACAGTGCAGTGGATGCAGAATAATGACAAAATCGGCCTTTAGGTTGGTTTGCTACGAGCCTCGCTTACTGCTTTCACTCTATAATTGTGTTTGCCAAAGGGCAACTCTGCTGGGGAAACGATGGCTTGATTGTGCAACCAAAACAGGAAGAGGATAAAGCATATTCCTCAGTAGCTTTCTCCAGGTAGTAGACATGGAGCACATTTAACAAGCAGAGTAACTGTATCTTTGCTCATTAGCTAAGAGAAATAATTATCTTTATAATAAACCAATGTTAACAAGTGGACTAAAAACTACAAGACCCAACCCAATCAGGTATTTTAATGACAAATGGAACTGCGTCTTTGCAACATTATGGTATTGTTTTTATTAAACCTGGTTATAAAAGCATGTGTCACCCACTTATTGTTTGGGGCTATGTCTGTCAAGGAAACATTTCTAAAGCCTGTACCGCTAATCTAATGCCGTCATCCGTCATCCCTCATCCCTCATCCCTCGTCATCGCTCTCTTTCTTCACCAAGTCTTTTCATCCACGTTTTGTGCCAGAGCTGCTTTTGTTTGCGAGCAGCTACAAGCTGTTGAACCTCAACAAAAGCTCTTATGTGATGCTGTTGATAATAATACCAAGACATACCGCCAGTAAATAAGTAACTCAAAGACAATCTGTATCTTCTCAAGTGGAAAAAGGGCCAAAATACTGCAGCAGTGAAATCACACAGACTTGTGAACATACAATTCCACCGAGAGATCAATAGTGTTGTGTCATTGCTCTAAGGTATAATAAGGAGAGTAAGCAATTTAGGGACCGTCAGTCTAGAGGTTGCTGCAGTGAACAAAGACTGCAGTGGCTTGTGAGATTACCACAGGATCAGTCATTTAGTGCAACTCAACTAAGCGACATTTTTCGCATAGAGACGAAGACACAAACCTCACTTTGGATTCACCCAGCCATCTTCCTGAACTTCCTCCATAGATGCATGGCAATGCCAAGGACAGCCCAACAGCATTTATTATACTCCTACCATCTTATGTGAGAAGTGAAACTCCTGCTCCAAATGACCTGGTTCCCTGTGTGTGCTGTTGACAGTGGCGATGATTATAGTGGTAATGATGATGATGATGACAGTGATGGTGATGAGTATTAACAGGCTAGTTGGGAAGGGGGGAGAGATCCCGTGGCTGGGTAGAAAACGGTATTGCTGCGCCAGGCTACACAGACCACTCCTTTGACATCGTGTCACATTGGGAGCAGATTATCTTCTCTTCCCCTTTTCCTTCTTTTCTGTTTTCGTCTACGTTGACAGCCTCCTGTCACAGAGCTTTAGTGAACCATTCACAGGTGACAGCCTCTCTGACTCTGCCTCTCTCCATCATGTTCACACTCTCACTTCTCCCCCCACTCCCACTCGGCATCTCAGTGTTTTGTCTTTCCTCTGTATATCTGCGCACTCTCCTTCACCTGCATCTCTCCCCTCTGAATCTCTCTCACTTCTCTCTCAGACTTGTCCTGCTCCCCCATGGGGTAATTGCTCGGAGCCCGGCTTCCATTTTTATGACTATAATCGAGGCCAGAATGCTTATGCCTCTAGATTTCTCCTTGCCTGTGTCACAGCAGCAGCACCAGGCAGAGGAAGGCAGATAAGACCCCGAGAAGTGGAGAAAATCACTAGTCGATAGTAATTAGAATCCTTATTTCGCCTATGGAAGTGGAACAGACACTATCGCCTACAGAGGGAACTCAACCTTTCTGTGGGCTTAGGGCATGGAAATGCATAATGGCCCAAAAAACACTGCCTCTGAGCTTTTTCCTGACCCCAACTATTAACTCCTTAAGCTGGGTCACTTGGACAAAGATGAGTTGGGCTTCATTAAAACAAGACAGGCTTTTTGAGTATCTCAAGTGAGTAATATTTTAGCCAGCTCATCAAGCCTTTAACAGGGTAAAGTTGTAGCACTGAAAGCAAGGTCAGTTCTTAAGCTTTGTGAAGAATGCCAGTGTGCGTGTGTCTATGCCTGATTTGGATGAAATCAGGGTCACAGACTGTAACTTCAGTTTGCCAGGAAAAAGCAAAAGGCAGACAGATTTTTCATGTGTAATTGACTCCAATGAAGTGGGAAAATTCCACTGTGGTGGTGGTGTTTGTTTTTTGTTTTTTTTGAGGAGGTGTGTTGAAACACAACTTTTTGCTAGCTGTGCCATGCATATAGGCATGTCCAGGCACAGCTAATAACAGCATTACTCTGACGACAAAGCGTGATAATGGAGGCGAAACGGGAGTGCAGCAAAACATTTCGTTTCCAAAAAAAATAAAAAATAAAAAAAATCAGCAAACCACAACCTTGACACCACTGATTTGCTTGAGGGACACGTCTCCACAATGCTTGAGGCAGACTATTTCTGAAACCACCGATGCTGGTCTATCAGTCTATCCGTCGATGTAAAGGCATTTTTGAGAAAGAGGCGAGAGACGGAAAAAAAATTAAAAGAGCAGCTGTGGTTGTGGTTACCACATCTGAGTGTTACTACAGCAGGTAGCCCCACATATTTTATTTGGCAGATTTTTTATGCTGGATGCTCTTCCTAATGCAACCCCGAAGAACTAGAGTTTCCTCCTGGGATCAAACTAGGGACCTTTGAGCTTGTTAGGTAAATGTGTAAACCACTACATTATGGATCCACTGAGTAGAATGAATAAAACAGATTTTCTTTTTTCCCCCCTTTTCATTTTTTGGAGAGAATCACTCATTAAAATAGCTCAACAGTCGGCACTGGTTTAGCCCAACAGGTTGAGCAGGCGAACTATTAGCCAAAGGTTTGAATTCACCCCAGAGGCATTTGCTACGTGTCTCCCCCTGCTCTTTGCCTCCTTCTTCTAGCTTTCCTGTCATAACAAAGGATAAAAACTCCCCCTCCTGAAAAAAATACCCCAACAGCAACGCAGAGCAAGTGAGAGGGAAGAAGAGAAAGGCCGGGAAGTGAAGTGGGAATGTTGAACAGGAAAGGATCGGCTCCTGCCGTCTCTGTAGGGCGGAACCTCTTGTATACATTTAAGTGTACTTCAGGTTTTGAGTTCATGTTATGGGTCAAGACGGTTAAAATGACAGTCGAAAGGAGGACATCCTGCCTTAACAATCAACGGCTACTGTACAGTATTAATGTTGTGTTGGTCAATTTCCAAATGTTATCTTTACTCCTTTACTATTGTATAACATATTACTGGATAAATTACACTCACAATATACAACAATAAATCATATTTGTAATAGAGTAACATCAGCCAACAAGTAAATTGGCTCCAACCTGAAGCTCCTACTGCTTGAAAACATTTTGAAGTACTGCCTGAACTGCTCAAGAGCACGAATTCAAATGGAAATAATAAAGTACTGCTGATATTATGGAATTAAGAACTATTATATTATTCCACAAAACAGTTTGAAGACAATTTCAGATACCGAATCAACAGTCTTTTTGTATGCCATTACATTATTCTATGATTTTAACTTCTAAAAATACAAATAATAAAACCTCGTTTGGCATTCAAGGTATATGTGTATGGGTTTATATGTCAACTATGCATACACTTTACGTGCATAGCGTGCAAGCTGTCAGGAAAGCACAACCATTATCGTCACCCATCATCCTTCCCCCCTCTGTCTGTTTCTGCAGCCTACTTAATACTAACATACCTAAAAATAGGTATACCGAGGGGCCACTGGAGAAGTGTTTGTATAAGAAGTACTTGGTGCTGATGAGATCAAAGCTGATGCAACGAAAGGACCCTCCTTTCCTGCAGCTATTTCTCTCAAGGGAAAAGCAGTAGAAAGCAGAGATTAGGTCAAAGTGATCAATGAGATGCTCTTTAAAGACCTGACCTCTACCTCATTAATGCCTGCGCGGTGGATGTCATGGCTTCCCACTCAGGCAGCCAAAGAGCTCCAATAGAGCCGTTTCAAGTCTGAATTTGGCTTAGTTTTAAAAAGCTGTTGAAGATGGTGCCTGATGCAGCTACCATTATTCACCAACAATCAATTTAACGCTATTCATTTACATCTTAAAGTATGCGTATTTACATGAGATGCACTTACTTACTAAATTACCCAACTACAAAGGACACTGTTGAATGAAGCCTATCTCGTTGCTTTAAGATGTTTTCAGTAACTGTAATGCTATTTTCACATCCCTGTCAGGTTATCCACTCAACGCTTTATTTGGCTACAATGGACATAGTAAAATTACACTACTACAACACCCTTTGACACACATCCTACTTTATGTAAAGCTAATGCAAATTGTGTTCAGATGCTACAAAAATTACAACAGGAAAGAGAACAGAATATTAAATGTCTGACACATGCTCTTCATGAATATACACAGAGTTAAAATACAGCTGGAGCACAATGTTTATAAACAAACAAAAATAATAATTTTCTGTTTGTTTGTTTTTTTTACTTTCACCAATAGAAATCAAAACAATGAAAAAGTACTGGGGCTCTCATGGCCCTTTTCTAGCAGTTTCTAGTCCCTCTGACCACTCAAAGGCCTTGAGACTGCGACCCACATTCAACCATTCATATAGCACTTTATGCTATGCACTTTAAGCACTTAATCTACCTCACATCCATGGCTATTTTAGAAGGAGTTAACCTAACAAGCATGTGTGATCTGTTGGAAGACGCCAGCAGTAGCTGGGAGAAACCCATGCAGGCCCAGGGAGAACACGCAAACTCCACACAGAAAGTTACCCAGACGACCAGGAAGTTGGAGCCTTCACGGTGTCATGTGACAGGAAGAACGGCTGCACTAAAAGATTCAATAAACTCAAATGTACAAAACAAAAAACATGTTTAAAGTAAAAACAAATATTATTTCCTGTTACGTTGCTTCCTTAGGGCAGGCACTTGTGCATCTACAACTGTAATTCAGTTGCACTGTGATAAATTACATGCAATTAATTTAAGTCAAACATTTTGACACTTCATGCTGAATAAAATGAGCCACTGTCAGCTATATGATAAGGTGTTGTTCACCCACAGAAGAATTATTGAAGAGATGAGGGAATATTCTTCCGAATGAGATGCAACTTGTCTGGATATGCCTGAATGTTGTGGAATAAATACATGTAGATTATTTTAGGGGAAAGATCCATAGTTGTAGTGTCTGTTTATTTGGTTAAATTTGTTATTATTACAAGAGTGAAAAGGAACTTGGCTGCCTACATGATTATTAGTTTACTGTGTTATGAATGATACCTATCTTGCACCACGTAAATTACTGATCTATAATTAAAAAGAAACACCTAAACCTACCCCAAACTAAAGATTTGAAATAATAAAAACTCAACAGAAACAAGCTTTTCCATTCTGTAGACTAACCTAAATTAACATGAAGTGAAAGTAGAAATAAAAGAATTGAAATCAAATCAAATCAAACCATGAAAAACACCAAACTATAATTAGTGTGGTCTGAATGAGCGCCAATGCTGTCCCACTGCTTTAATTAGACCTAAGATAAACTAGTTAAAAAAAATAAATAAATATAATAATAATCTTCAATCATCCCTTTGGTTAAATTAAATTCTAATTCAAAGATTGGTCTGAAGATTGAAAATTTATGACGTTAATTCTGAATAACAATACAGTTCATTTACCATGAGTTGACTCAAGCTTGAGAAACAGCTTCTTAGAGGCAAATAAGAACGAGCTGCAAGAAATACTTTGACATTTAAACACTGGATCTGTAATAAACCATTATGGATGTGTCATCCAGATGGTGCTTGCTATTAAACAAGCACAGAGTACAAACAGGACTCCAGGAGCTACAGTGCAACATAACCAAATCCTAAAATTACAGGCTAAAGAAAGCAAAGGGGGGGAAAAAGAGAGGAAGAGAGAGGCTGATGTTTGCAAGTAGTTAAAAGGAAAGAGAGAGTGCGACATGTCCAAGTGAATAAACACCAACATGTTGGTGAGCCTTTCCTTCTTTGGGCATCTGGGCAAAGGCTGTGCGGCTGTAACTACAGCTGTGACACATCGAAACTTGCAAGGAGAAGGAAAACGAGGGAAGACGAGGCGTGAATGAGACTAGTCAAAGGGAGGAAACACTGCCAAATAAAGACGCAGAACAAAGACAAAAAAAAATTAAAGATGCAGCCTTAACACAAAAGACACTTACCAAAAACACTCCTGTCAAGAACTTTCATTCCTTAGCTTCAGCCCTAACCACAACCATGACTACAAAACATGCATGTTTACATCCACAGCGCAATCCCTCGAAGGTCTCTCTCAACAATCACAGGAAAACCTCACGTATAAGCAGAGGAGGAAAAAAAAAAAACCAAGCCCTAACTAACCTCGTCTCTGACCTTGTGTGCATTTTTCTTTTCACTCATCCCTTTATTCATTTCTCCAAGTCTGTATTCCATAAACTCCGAGGAGAACCATAATTTTATAGTATCGAGTCTTCAGCAGGAATCCTCGTCGAGCCATGCCTCCAGCCAATCACTCTAAAAGCAACAGCTCAGGCAGGCTACTCGCCCTTCCTGCTCGCCTGCATGGATATCTGCCCCAACCGGATGAGCCACTGAGGATTATTCTAAGGAAGGAAGTGACAATGACAGGTGCTCCCTCCTTCCTTCCTCCTTCCCTCCTTCCTTCCTTCTTTCCTTCCTTCCTTCCTTCCTCACGCATGTAAACAATACCCACTTTCCTGCAGTAAACCTTAATAGGACTCATGTAGGCCTTTTTTAAAAAGTTTTTTTTTTAATCAATAAATATGAGCGAACACCATAAATCATTCTCAAACTTGAGCTCAACATGAAAGCAGTTCAGGAAATGCATGCAAGATTTCACAGAAAGGAACTCAAATTATTAATAGTGATCAAAATCTCTTTAGCACATTATGCCCTGTGCTGGATTCCCAAGAAATATAAAGGGCTGGAGCGAAGCCAGAAAGGAAAAGGAGTGTGTGTAAAAACCAAAGGGGGTGTGGATGAATCAGAGAGGGAAACAGAGTGAGTCAGAGGGCACGTCTCTACTCAAGCTCTCAAACCCTGCTAGAGATGATCTTTCTAGTTGTCCCCTGATACAAGCCAGGCCATGAATCGCTATCTTTGTCAAGCTTCTTTCACTTCACTTTTTCCCCATTACAATAAAGCAAATAAAAGTCTATGAGGAGGATTCAGCTGTAAATGAAAATCTTTTCATCATCTCGTACGTTGAGATGTGACCACTTCCAACTTTGGGTTCTGTTCCACAACTTTAAGTTATACAGTTACAAAAAAAAAAGAAAAAAAAAAGTCATGCATACTTCATTCTTCTTAATTTGTGCAGTCTATTGGGACATTTCCATGTCCCAATGCAATAATGGTTTACCAAAGCTGTAACTGTGCTCTAATATCAGAGATTTAACATGAATCAAACGGGCTGTTAGCACAGCGTGAGTGGAAGAAACCCACTACCTGCTCTTTGACGGAGGCCAGGATGTTGTTGGCGGTGTTGTCAGCCTCCATGTTGCGGCCAGTTGAACTGTCGCGGATGGTCAGCAGAAGCCCCTCCTCCGTCGCTGGGCTCTGCTCAGGAGCTGGCATTCCTCCTGCTGGGACACACGCACACACATATACACACACAATGCTGTCACCACAGGCGCTCGGCTAAAGATCATGCACACATACCGGACTGGGTGCGTGCGCGCCCTGACACACGCAGGCAAAGCGATGCTGAGAAGTGGCGGCGCACCACACCAGCAATGCACAAACATACACCCACACATGCCATATGGCCCAAACAAGAAAAGGACTGTCAATGTTTTATGTCTGTGACAGTGCAAATGAATGCCATATGGCCTTGAGACAACACACGACTTAAATAATGATTTATGTATGAAATTTAGTCATATAAAAATTCAACACAAACAAAAGGAAAGCCAGCGATTCTGGTGAACCCAAAAAAAAAAAAAATGCAAGGGAAACTTCAATCTTAGTAATGCAAAAGCTGCCCTAACATGTGTTCACAGGTGACTATTGTCTGTACATTGGATTTATTGGAGATGTTGCAAGAGATGCGAGCAAACAGGCCTTTGGAAAAAGGTGATAAGGTGTTCCTGTCTTGCCTCTCTGGCCTGTTGTCGAGGAACTGAAATGAAAAAGTGGAACAAATAGTTATGATCTCATTATTTCTGTTGACAGAGACAGCATCAAGGGAGCTGTGCTCGAGGTGGATCCAGATTCGCCAGACAAGACAGTTAAAGGCTGTGATGGCTGTGTCACACGAAAAGCGAAGGGGGGTCTAATAAACACAGAAGATGCATCACTGAGACACTGCACTGCTGGTGCAATCTGCACGCTTTAGATGTGCATGTAGTTTTGCAGGAGGTCCCGATACATGTGGACGAAATGTGATCCAGAGGTATTCTGGGAGAGTGTCACCGTGGCCGTTTGAGACATTCAAGGATTCTGAGATGTGAAGAACCGCATGCCAGCTCTGGTATTACAGATTAATGCTTTACTAACACTGAGTATTTTAAATATGTAATGTATGCAATATGTAAAAAAACATTACATGCAACCTCTGATCAGTCACCAAGGTACTTTGCTTATTCATTTGCAGTTTACAACATACTGCTCCACTACCTCCCACCACATCCCTCCACTACAGCCTTTGAACCAAGGACATTCCATGTTATTCCCAGAAAAGCCAGCAATGGGAAACTAGAAAAACCGTTTGAATTTGAGCTCCTCCTCCCTGACTGCTACACGCACACACACACATACACACACACACACACAGAGGAAAACAATGACAGGACTGACTGAGGGCATATTTTGAAAACTCATAGAAGTTGCCAACCTATTCAGGATTGAAAAAAACTCGGCTTCTCTTTTAATGATCTTGAAGGATGAAGAGAACAATGCAGGACAGATATCATAACGGTAATTGTCATGTTTATCACTGTAGATTCTATAAAAACAGGATTTAGCATTCAACCGTCCTTCCTCCTTACATTTAAAAACAAAGTTGACTTGCCAACCTTAAAAAAATATTAAAGAGTGAAAATATGACCAAAATCTGTGTATATAATCTCAATACTTCTCAGCGGGCTAAACTTGTCCAGACTGGAGCAGACTTTAGGAAAGAGAACCAAAGAAAACAACATACAGGAAATACGGCAAACCTTGCTGAAGGCACCATTAGAAAGAAGGAAAATTTGTAATGGGTGTACAAGCTTACCACTGAAATTCCCCATTATATTTGGTCTACAATGATTTCACTGTGCTTATCTTTGACTTTTCAGCAGCTGTGAAATACAAGTAAAGACAGCGATGCTGCTGCCAACCTACCACAGTCCTTATAAGCACATGGTTGACTGATTCTTCAACATTTCTTTGTATTGCCCTCCAAACGAGGGAGGGAGGAAAAACCTCGCTGTAAGCCTGGTGGCTGAAACTTTGGTATTTCAGGCCCTTAAACAGTTCAAAGAACAAGTACAAAGCTGAAAAGTAGGTAAGAAGCCAAGAAGGCAGACCCAATCTGTGCAGATTTCAAGGCTGTCATTAGGTTAATGCTCAAGGACCACACTGCATAGTTCCTCCAGAATAAAGATGACCTCATTGTGGTCAAGATAAAGAAGCAAGCCATTGACTAATTATTACTCTTATAATTGTTTCCTATGACTAAGCAGAATACAAACAGCCTGCATGACAGGAAGACTAAAAACTGAAAATGAATTTCTTTAACTGTCAGATTTATCTACCTATTCAACAAGAATAATAAGCCTCTATTTTACTAGACATCCTTTTCCAGTCAAAGCTAAATCTCCCTGTAAGCATTATAATCCTCAGTGTCTCCTAGTCTGCCAAGAAAAGTCTCAGTTTGACCCCACCCTGACACACTGGATCACGTGATCTGATCTGCTGACCTCACACTTGGCCACTCCTCTGAGCTTCTTATACAACACCTCTTCTGGTGACCATTTCCCAAACTAAATGTAGTTCATACTAAAAGGAAGTAAAGGAAAAATGACGGTGCCACAGTGTTTAAAAACGTATTTCTTCTAATGTGTCAAAACCTAAATGAAGGTCTTTTTAAAAAGGGGTTAGCAATACAGAAAGCTGAGACAGAGCTACAATCCTAAGTTCAAATACTGCCTTTTTTCATTCTCCCTCATCGGTTTTCTCTACAGTCATGAATTAATCAGTCCTTGGATCACTCAAAAAACCACCCGTGTTTAGCAACACTTTCCCCAACAAGCTCTGCAGGAGAAAAACTATTATCTGTCACTAGCAATAGACGTGCAGAAGAAAAAGGGTCACTCTGAGAAGTCAGACTGAAGAAAGAAACCTTTGTTAGAGTTTTGCATGTTTACCCATCTGATATTTCTGCTAGGAAGCATTCTGGGCTATAACTGCCTACTTAAGGTTATGACAGACATTTTTCTGAAGATGTGTTTTTTCTTCTACTCACAATATTTGGAATAACTGAGGTGAAAGCTGAGGCTCATTTGTAGATGAATGCCATAAAACCGTGTGTTCATGTATCTGCAAGTCTGTCAATAAACAACAAGCACACTTTGCTCTAATCAAATATAATCACCAAGTAGAAATGTTTTGTGGGTTTGTTTTTGTATTGCTAACTGAATTAAAGAAATAAATCAAAAACTGAAATCTCCTGGGGCCAAGAGTCAGACCCTTTTATTGTGGTACTAAACTGAAGTGAGTCGAATTCTGTTTTCTTGCTAGTAATACTTGTCGACTTGCTTTACTTGGAGATCAATGCCTGATTTTCGCCATAACATAGCGAGAACTAGCTGGCCAATCAGAGCACGTTGGGTGTTTCGGAAAGTAGTCCTTAAAAAGCCAGGAACAAAGACCCATCCAAGGGTGAAAAGAGATGCTGAAGAAATGTTTCCTTTGAGACAAATAAAGTCTGTATCTGTCTGTAGATTGGCACTTTAGGTAAAAAGTAAGCGAAATGATATGTCGCTATATTAAGCATCTTGAGTTGCTATCGTCTCAGAGACTATGAAGTGAATAAGGTGGTCCATGTGGATCAGGGACTCTCGAATCTGGCTTTTCCACATTCAGAGACTGCATTAAGGGATAGGGATCAACTTGGAAAAAGGCTCAGAGCCACGTTTGTATTTGATGACAAGATATTATCTCTGCCTGCAAGATATGAAGCAGTGGAAGTTGAGCGAAAAGTGTGCAGATTCTTCTTTATCCTGATTGTCCCTGCTCGGTAGCTAGTTGGCCAGCTGTCAAGCTGTAAAGACTGATGTCTCATCAACAAAAACACTGCAAATAAATTAGCAGGGTTTTCAGTTTGTATCCTACTCGTAAAAAAAAAAAAAAAAAAAAAAAAAAAAAGAAAAAAATATAAAAAAAAAAATGAAAGAAATAAACAGATATATAATCACGATCCCTGGTTCAAACCTGGCAGGAAGCACACAGCCATATAGGAAGCATGCTGAATTTGGCTGAAATCTAATCCAGAACAAATATGCGTTTCCATACAGTGGTGAAGGACGGAGCAGCTGGAAAAGGAAAAAAAAGCCAGCACTGCTGTCAAAGTCACAGTGGTGAGGCGTTTAACCTGATGTCATTATACATGTGCTTAGAAGTGCGCTCACTGGCTATTTTGTTAAGTACACCTTGCTAGTACCAGGTGGAACGAGTGTTTGCCTTTAGAGCAGCTTTAATTCTTTGTGGCAGCTGCCTGGAAGCATTCCTCAGAGAATTCGTTTCATATTCACATAATAGCGTTACACAGTTGCTGCAGATTTGTCCGCTGTGAATTTCCCATTCAACCACATCCAAAAGATGCTCTATTGGTGGCTGTAGAAGCCATTTGAGTATAGTGAACTCATTTTCAAGTTTCAAGTTCAAACCACATTGAGGTGATACTCAGTGATATTTAGTTGGTAATAAGTTGGGCCGAACTTTGCCTAAAAAAAATTAAAAATAAATAAAAAAATCTCCCACACACCATTGCACCAAAACAGTAGTACCCTCAAATCAGTCAAACAATTGATGATGCAAACTTGAAGTCATTTTCTTCCCCATTCTGATGCTTGGTTTGACATCTATAACTAGCTGCTGCCCTGTGATTAGCTACTTAGATTTCTACATTAACTAGCAACTGAACAGATGTGGCTAAAATAGTGGCAAATGCGAACGCACTGCTGTAATCAAATTTAATGGTTTCCCCTGCAAAAGTGTAATAAAAGCAACCGTTTTCCTTTAAAGTCTATTTTTTCTGAAATCCTCTTATTGTTTCTTTTTTTTTAAAGTTCCTTTTCAGACCCTTTTACTTGCAAAGTTGATAAATTGCCATCACCTGAACACACGCGGTGTTCCTGTAATTGGTCCTGTACGTCAAACCCATTAGAACCATTATCTGTTGACTTACAGGGAAGCAAATTTCTCTCCAGGGGGCTGAGTGACACCACATCACCGACATTCAGCACAGAAATGGAGACGAGCTGAGAAATGATAGTACATTAGCCTGAATTTCAATTGCAGGGAATCTCAAAGAAGCAGCAGTTGATTGCCCTGACTTGCTGAGCTAAAAGCAGCTGGGAAAAATCAATGGCACAAACAGAGGCGAGAGCTACTTAAAGAGCAGTTTTCAGGCTGAATTTTTGACTAAATGTATACTTAATATTTGTTGGAAATAACAGTTTGATAGTTAATGCACAACTTTAAATGTATTATCAGACATGGAGACACAAAATCACATGGAGAATTCTGCCTTTTGAGCAGCACTCTAGAAAAGACTTTTTACACAAGTTAGTAGTGAGTCTGAGTGGTTGTGATGCAGTGACTTGGACTGTCTCACAAGTTATAGCTTGCATTTCACTTTTTTAAGTCATGGTGAATTATTGTGTTTGTGGAGGCTGCAAACTCCAGCCTGTCAGGACATAAAGTCTGTGGTTTTTCTAACAGGAAAAGAAACTGAGCTAGATTTATGCTTGGATGCCATTCATGCTGCTGGTTAGATGGCCCCCGCCCCCAGATCTCTAATGGAAACACATCTGAAGCGTATACCAAAAATCACGATACAAATGCCTCAAAATAATTAATTATTTTGTTCATGATCCAATTAGCATCAACTGAGTTTGTGAATCTTTGTTTAAGTAACCAGGCTTGTGGTAAATCATCCCCCAATATTACTTTTATTATACAGAAAGCTAGTTTTCTAAAATACAACGAAGAGTCAGATGTGTAATTTTCAAGCCAATGAGGTGTATGTCTGATTGCTGGTTGTCTCGGTGCAGCATAATCACACATGCATTATACAGTTTACCAAGGTTAAACAAACAAAAACCATGTTATGAACATATCCAAGTTGCATTGATTATGTTGACACAGAGGACAATCTGATGAGTGAAATAATCTGATGTATTTTAAGTAATTTTTAAGTAAAAAAAAAAACAAAAAACTGTTTGCTGTCAGGGAAATGTGACGCATGAATGCCTCCAGCTTATCTAAACTGACTTTTCTTGTGGGGAGAAAATCGCTCCTATCACTAATTATTAATAATCTCAGCAGGTACAACAACATCCCCAAAGACAGACAATACTTAATTGCTTCTTGTTAAACAATGTATTGACTTTCCTGATAAAAAAAAACATCATCAAATTATGTCCAGCAGACACTACAAACATGGAGAGAGGTTCAAAAACGCGTTTGAGGACAGTTTAGAAAAAAAAATCTCTTTTACAACAGCAGCATTTCATTTTTAGGCATGGCCCTGAAACTGAAGCCATTTCTAGACCTCTTCACTGAGCAAACTATTAGACTCAACAGATGGTTAGGAAACACTGGTGGACACCCTCACTATTTTCTACGAGGAGATGTGGGAATTTAGAAACACAAATGCATAAACGTTCTGAATCAAACTGTATGAACCTTGACTGACCCCAACTTCAGACAGTATATGCATCCAAGCATCAATACATGGATTTGCTAGTAATGTGCCCATAAGAGAATAGCATTTTAAAGAAAAGAATGAGAACTACTTGTGAGCCCTACATAATGGACGTGCCAGGATCAAAACAACAAAAAAGTTATTATTAGATAACCAGATGTTTGATTTTCTGCTGCTTTCAACGGCTGAAAAATACTTTGCTCATATTGACACACCCAACAGGAATGTCTCCTTTCCAAAGCAGATTCAGTCACTCTTGCGCACACACAATCACTCTGTCAATAATTACCTTGAATAAGCTCAAAGGAAAGATGTAGCTTCCTTTGAGTAAGACACATACCTGTCCTTCTGTTGATACAGGATTAAAAAAGGTTAGACGTATAAGGCTGTGGTGAATGGAGACAAAAGCCTTAGAGCATCTCCTTCACTTCTTCGACAAAGAGTGTGGGAAGGAAATCACTCAGAGGCTGCAACCAAGCCCACTTCACACATTGGACCTCACCCCGAGAAATGTTGCAATAACCTGAGGTCTAGGTATATGAGCATGTGTGCCCACAGGGCAGGGCTTGTGGATGAATAAAGGTAGGAAACACAGTCATTGCAGCACAGTGGGAAGGAAAAAAAAAAGTGTACACAGACTCAATGCCATGCAGTTATGGGTAAGTCCTGAGCTGCAATTTACCTTCCAAGACACGTTTAGTTAAAAAGCACATTGAACAGACGACTGCATCACCAAATAATTTGTGTTTGCTCTTTCTAGCGATAAAAACGCAAGAGTAGCTTTCTGCAAACAAAAATCCTACAGATCATTCACTCTCAAAATCATTTCCCCTTAATACCTTAACTAACAGGGAGCTGAGAGGTGCAACTGAAGTCTCATCAGCTGTTTCCAACATGTCACCACCAGTAATATGTTGTGACATGCAGGGACATAAATTATTCTGATTGCATGCTAATCTCTTAAATAGAATCGGGGTCTGCGCGAGACAGACATGCTTCATTCTGTCACACGTTGTTAGACAAATACATTTAACACCCTAATGCCTTTCTGCGTATAATTACAACACAAACACAACAACTACAGCAGAAATGCTTTCCAAGAGGGAATTATAACATAATGTTGTGTAGATCACTGGAACAGTCTATATATATGTATATATAAAAAGATTTAAAAAATAAAAATAAAAAACAAATTCCTTTTGTAACATATGCAACACTAAAAAAAAAATGTAACTTGGGATTTAAACATGGCAAGGGATGTTCATTATTTAACCTAATTTCTCAGTTGAGTTAAAAATGTGTTTAATCAATGTGACTTTTATCAACCCTATGCACTCGATTTGCCGTGTCAAGCATTTTTCCCACGGCTGACTGGAGTAACTATCAATTCAAATTATCCTGTTTAGATTTTATGTCATGAAATACCAGGGCCATCCGAAAGGGCATGAACTGAAAAGGAAAATCAGCATTACTGCTATTGGCAGTGTTCTGGCTCCGTAACGTAACGTGTCAAGCAAATAACTAAGCTCACTCAGCACTTTATGGTAGTTTTCCACTGTAAGAGTTTGTAAGCCATTTCAGAACAGCTTGATGCCTGCATGCCTTTTCAAGATAATATGAACCATCCCGCTGTTAGACCTCATTTAGGGTCACTTTCAGGGGAGGGAAAAAAAAAATACTTACTAAGGGGTCATCCTTCTAAGATGCCCTGAAAGAACTGCTCAGTGGAACTTGTGGCCAATTTGTTAAACTTGGAATGAACACTTTTTTTAGAAGAAAACAAAACAAAAAAACTGTAACAGGGATAAATTGCAAATCCATACATCCATTTATTCTCTTCTGCGTATCCTTACCATGGTTGCAGGGGGCTGGAGTCTATCCAAGCCATCATAGGGCTTTCTCCAGTGCTGTCGTAAAAAAGGATATTTGTGACTGTAGTTCAGGGTGTTGCTCTTTTAAGAGCTTGCAGTACCTTGCACTTGCTGCTCTGAGCTCCCACTGTGGAAAGGTGTTCATTATGCTGATATTAACTTTCCCAGGCATGTCTGAGAGCAAGAGTGCATGTCAGTGATCACAGTTAAGGAAAAAGGAAGCTATTTCAACAACTTTCAACAAAGTAATTTGCAAACTATACAAGAAAGCTTTCTGAGAACACCACTGAGAACAACCAAACGAAAGAGAAGATACTAGCAATTGGTGACGCGATCTAAAAGTAAACAAATGTCTCAACCAAGCATTCTTAGCTTCGCTTGCTAGCTGCACTCCATGTGACAGGAAGAACAAACCGAGAAAAGCAGCTGGCTAAAAATCCAGACCCAAGAGGTAGAATATATATTCCAGTTTTACTGTGTAACACTATTTTGCACCTCCTGAAAGTTACTTTAGTTACTGTTAAACTAAGTAAAGTAAGTGTAGTCATGTTATACTTAAAATTTCCAGGGGAAAAACTACCCAAGGCACAAGAGTACTTAGGCCACTTTTGTGCATACACTTGACTTATGATTACACATAATGGTGTGTCGCTATTATTGCAGTATAATGCGGCTATTCACACTTTGAATGAGGAAGTGTTTCATCAATTGCAGTAGCTCACTTGAAAAGAGTGATGGAAAATGTCTTTTATTTAATGACACTTATAAATACTGGCGTCTGCAAGCGCTGATAACACCACGTTCAGTATTTTTTTCTATATTTTTAAGAACTATAATAATTACAGATTTTGTTGAAATAACATGGTAAAATTTTGAGGCCATCATCATCCACCCATAATAAGTCTAAGTTTCACTAATCCTAATGGTGGAATTATCTGCTTTCACCCCAAGTTCTCTACTGATGGAAAACCATTCGAAAAGATGCACTGTTACCATGACATTATTTAGTTACTTAACTTTCTCTTGCTTCCATTTTGAAATGTATAGAGAAGTTTAGGTTAAACAAAAGCTTCTTTTTGCTGCTCACTTGTCACAAGAGGTTGCCACAGTGGGTAGCTCTACTTTCACACAACACACAACCTTCCTGACGCCACCCCAAAGGGAGTTTGTATCTCAGGCTGGGATCGAAGCAGCAACTTTTCACTTGCTACTACACTAAGGACCCACAGTTTAAACATAACTTATTTCCAAAAACATTATCAAGAACTGTGGTACGCCAAAAAACATAAGCTGTGATAACTCCAAGTCCTCTGATTGCGCGCATAAGTATTGACAGACATCACCAATTACCAATATCTACTTAAGCTGAGTTTAAGAATTATAGTGAAGTGAATGAACAATGGAAATCAACCCTGATTTTTCAGGCCATTTAGAAATTTTGTCCTTTAAAAGATAACTGTACTGACCTTAATTAAGAATGATTAAAAGAGCTGGGAAATATATCTGTGTCAGTGACCAGAGCCATTTTCTGGTTATCATAATAGCTCTTCTGCTTTGGGATGTAAAAGATAATCCTTTTATATTGACACAAACTACTTCCCTTTTCATTTTAATAGACAATCTCCAGACTCCAAAGATATTCTGGTCTTCTGGCTTTAAACGTCGTTTAAAATAAATGTCTAGTGAACACAATAAGCTTTAGTAATTATAAAATATTCACACTGAAAGACTGGATATAGTGAGACTGATTTCTGAACTCTGGTAAACTAAAAAAAACAAACAAAAACAACAACAACAACAACAACAACAACAAAAATCTAACAGTTGTTTGCTGGGAAGTATGAACTTAAAGAGGGATGTGCATAGATAAATTTAAGATGTGCAGAGCCCCGGCAATGTATTTCCTGATGACTGATTTGCATCAGCACTGCCTACTCAATGCCTTGCGCTTCAGAGTTGACAGGCAGGGGTCATGAAACAATGTGCTGCTGTCCATTCAAATTTGAGTCTCGCCACTGTTAACTGCACAAATATACATACAAAAAATAAAGAAATGAAGCAACGGCTTTCGGAATGAAACAAGCAAATGTCATGTTAATGTTACTGAAACAATTAAAAGAATGTTTACGCACAAAGACCCACTATTACATAGTACTTCCTTTTTTTCATATTGTGAACAATTAAAAATGTACACATATGTTATCTGCAATCACAGCATTTCCAAGTACCATGGTCTGATCTAAATATGTCATGTCATAGCGTAACATAAAGATAAGATGTGTTTGTGTACATCATAACAAGATAGCCAGTGTAGGGTATCTAAAAGTTAAATAAACTCTAAGATTATCCCAGCATTTGCCTTTAGTCTGCACTTTTTTCAAAGAGAGATCAATAGAGACAGAATAGAGATGGATTACTTAATGTATATGTATCCTACACATTTTGCTATTTTTTGACGCAAGCTAGAAACAGCCCAGTAGCAACAATAACAATAATACAATAACCTGCATGTCAATCTGTTATTTACCACAAGCTCTGAATTACAGGAATTACAAGTGTCTGTTGACAGACTGATTTGTTCTGCACATAAGTAATTTTTAAGCAAAAAATGTTTATGTCCTGAAGTAGCAGGAGGAAAAAAAAAGAAGAAAAAAGTCAGCACCAACTTAGGCTGAATATTTCAGTGACTACTACCAATAAATGCTGGAGGGAAGGTGGGTGAAAATGGTGCATTTCTGGCAGGATTTTTGATCTCCATTCACATTTAATTGAAGGAAAAGAATAATACCTTTCAGATTAAATGCACTCTGATAACAAAACAAGGTTTGAATAAAATTAACTGAAATAATTGAAACTAGCAAATCATCAGCCTAGTCCCATCACAGATCCACATTGCACAGAAACAGACTAGATAATGCAGAAACAGATACTTTGGATGTTTTGTAAAAGTTGTCCTCACATGATTTTCCTGGCAGAGCGGCTCCAGCTTGATTGTCTACAACACTTTCTGCATTGCCTGCAGCACATGCAGCACACGCCACATCACAGCTGAGCAGATGGTGCTGCATAGTCAAGTGGTGTCTTCACAGTGATTTGCTAACATGTTTGTGAAACACATTGCTGGA
>VUQR01023282.1:0-10820 GCA_015108515.1 Hemichromis elongatus | reverse complement strand
GGACTGGTTATGGCTAAAGGGAGGGAAAAGACATGCTGTAGAAAAGATCTGGGATTATTAATAACTAATGAATGAATGCAGAGTGGTACATAAACACAGAGGGAAAAAAAGGTGAGTGAAGAAGAAATACTCAGTGCATCATGGGAATCCCACAGCAGTCTAAGGCTATTACAGCATAACTAAGTGAGGATTCAGGGTCACCTGATCCAGCCCTAACTATATGCTTTATCAAAAAGAAAAGGTTTAAGTCAAATCTTAAACGAAG
Organism: Hemichromis elongatus; assembly: GCA_015108515.1. Taxonomy (NCBI): domain Eukaryota; kingdom Metazoa; phylum Chordata; class Actinopteri; order Cichliformes; family Cichlidae; genus Hemichromis; species Hemichromis elongatus. The sequence goes on along the minus strand of VUQR01023282.1, from coordinate 10,555 downwards.
GCAGGGTGCCTCTTTCCAGAACCCAAACTGGGAGCTGAAAGCTGAAGACTCTTCCTCCCATTCTACTTTTATATATCCTAGGAACCACAAATAAGCCGGCAGTCTGAGAGCGAAGTGCTGTGTTGGGGTGAGATGATGAGAGATGGGGTCAGATTATTCAACACCTTGTATGTGCGGAGAAAGATTTTACATTTGATTTATAAGGGAGCCATTGAAGAGAAACCAGTGTTATAACCATAAATTCACAGACAAGTTTATCTCACGAAATAGAGCACATTCCTCTTGATACATTTCAGAAAACTGGTTTGAGTTGGTTTACCTGTCCATCTAACTCTGATAAGGATTTTGGTTGGCTTGGTTTCTATACATCTAGTTGATAGGATATATATTTTCCAGATGGAGAGGTCTATAAGCATACACAGGCACAGAGTGAAACACAAAGCAGAAAACCATGTCAGTAAAGTGCAACAGAGAGCGAGAGCAGCAGGCAGAAAGAGGTAGATGAGTGCACATCTGTAAAAGCCATTGCTCTATAAGGTAAGGAGAGGAAGAAGGGAATAAAGATAAATGTCCTGTGACATTCTGAAAGTGGGCCAAACCCGGGTGTGTTTAAAGCGATCCATATGGGCTGGCAGAGAGGCAGAGAAATGTTATCATCTTAATACAATTTGAAATATAGCAGTGCAGTATTAACTGGTGCCTGTTTGTTTTTGAAATATTAGGTTTTGCTCACTCTGTCAGTAGTGTTTCTGATTAAAACACATGCCCATACAGTAAACAAATAAATCCACTTAAGAGAGCGAGAAACAAACAGGAAATTTAAGATCTGACACTCAGTATGAACAAAACCATTTTTCAAGCTTTTTTTTATGTGTTTTTTTTTTTTTGTCTGGCTTGTTTTGTGAGGCCTCAGGGGATCTGTTAAAGGAGTAATCTGCCAATTTAGCATTTCAACTTAATTAACAGAGCCCGTCTTTTAAACAATGCTAATTTTGATTTAGTTTTAGTCATTCATTTAATTTTGTTTAATTAAAAACGAAAAGGATTCTATGCTCTAATTTTTTTATCGTTTTTAATAGTTGTCTTTATCGCCATGGTTTCAGTTGTCATTGCTGTGCTGTGTTGGTAATGGACATTGAGTTAATGGGTAAAGGCAGTGTTACTTATTTACACAGTGCTCATTTCAGTTTTCTGCGCAGTGACAAAACAGCCTGAGGCTCCTCGAAAACCTCCTCATCCTTTGCAGACTGTGGCTAAACTTAGCTGTGTTTAACGTCTTCATATTTACCTTTCACCTACAGAGCATTTATTTAGATTTAAATGCTCATTTACTCAGTTGTTTCTGAAATATAAGTGATCGCTAAGATCTTATAGAGACATGAAAACTACAAAAGTGAACACAATATTAATATTTGATCTATATATAAATCATTTCTTCCAGTAACTAATAATGTCAGGTAACATTACTCAGAATGACCCAACGTTAGCTGCTTATTATTACTGTTTATCTTTTGCTCAATCAGCAACATTTTCCTGTGGCTGGGGAAATTCGTCTAAACAAGGTCAAAGAGCTAACGTATGATACAGTGTGTGAGTCTGCAGATGCATGTCGGTTGCAATCCTCAATAAATGATGCAACTAGTTGCCAACTGGTTGGAGTCTGGATATATTGGTTTAATCACCATCAATCTATGGAATTCTTTAAGGTTCAAACTAATCTTTGCCTTACTTATCCAAGAAGATTTTAATGGACAGGAAATCATGTTTATTGGGGACATCTAAAAAAAATGACAGCACATAAAAGCACACTTGGAATAAAAAGTTTTATTACTCCTTCTTCCTCTCTGTTTTATGTATAGACAAAATAATGCACTGGATCCAGGACTATTTTACTTAAATTTCCCTCTAAATTCTGCTGTTGTTTTAAGTTTTAAGCCAGGCCAAGACAACCTTGATGACATCATCTGGGGCTGACTCCTTCATGACTTCACCAAGGTTATCACAGAGTGGTAAGGTAGCGAGACATCCATTAATCATCAATGGTGTAAATGTTTTGACTGAATTTTTGGCTACATTTTTCATATACAAACTAAACCAATTAAACGTAATGTTTTCTGCTTATAAAAGCATCGGCATCAGTTTCTGGTGCCTTTTAAAGGCCAAAGAACTGCTTTCATGAAATGCACGTACAGCAACAAGACTGTGTGATGTGTGGCTATTCCTTTAACATACTGCTCTGGGCAATAGATCGTCAATTTAGCGACCATGTGTGAGCTTCTTATCCCATGGGATGAATTTATATTGGTTCACCCCCCCCCTCCCATACCTTCTCCCTGCTTCTTAACTGACATTTTTTACAGTTCTTTTTCATATTAAGTTTAACTGAATTGCATTAGAGAACTCTGCTGTATTGCAGAGGCTGGTAGAGCAGTTTGAGCTCTTCTTGGTAATGAAATGTGAAGTGGGTGGACTCGGGCTTCGCCATGCATGTGTGAGAGTTAATGCAAACCAGCTATACCGTAGAGGCGAAATGTGATTTTTGGCAGGCTAAGATGTGGTTTGCAGTCTGCGTCTTTCTCTCTCTCACACGGCAGCTGGGATTAGACTGATACAGGTTTTTAAAGGCCAATACTGCTCTTTACTCAGTACTGCTCTTTTTGCTTTGACATTTTCTGTCTTTAATGCAGCTGTTTCACTGTGAATGTATTTCTTGTATAGCTATACTATAGACTAACACAATACTGGAAGCTGGTTTTAGGGTTAGCTACTATTAGTACAAGCTTGACACGCCTACCACCACCACCCTATACACTGACATGCCTGGACATGTTTTTTATGAGTTGGTTGGTAGTACATCTCTCAGTCCAGATATATAGATATACTTCCATAATTTTATTTCTTAAATGTATTAATTTCTCTGTATACTTGGGTTTTGGTTGTTGGTGGCTCGGATTTACCCATATATTTAGTGTACTACTATACTTGTTGTTAACCTCATAACATGTGATATCTGATATAAACTTGTAGTGCTACTTATTTTAACTTTTACCTTACACATTCAGTGCAATTCTGAAAAATGCCACCTATAGAAATACTTAGCGTTTGAATGTTTTAGTGATAGGCAGGAGGAGGAGTACCAGTCTTGGAGGAATTGTTTGCTTCTGAATGGGAAAAAGAGCAGAAAAATGGTGATCAGTTCCAGAAGGATGAGGTCGAGAGCACGACCCATGTCTGTCCTGAGACAAGGAAGCTGATATGGTGGAGGAGTACAAGGACCCGAGAATCCAGACTGACAACAGACGGCCGTGGAAGACCAACACAGAGACTGTATACAAGAAGGAGAACAATGGGCTCTGTTTCCTAAAGAAGCTGAGATCCTTTAATGTGTGTAGCAAAATGATGGCAATGTTTTAATCGCTCACTTGTGACGAGTACTTTGCTGTGGTCTGTTGGAGGAGCAGCATCAGAGATGAGGGCACCAACGATAAGGATTTGTCATGCCTGACAATTCTGAAGCTGTGGTGGAGGGATCCCTGAACACCTTACCACCATTTTCCTGAACATGATCTGAAATCAGATGCCTGTAGCTCAAGTGTGCAGGATGGAAAAATATATTGTGTTAGTTTCATGTTTTTTTTTGTTTTTTTGTTTTGTTGACTGTCATTCCTTATATAAGTCCTCTTAAATCCTGCCTGCCTGGGCACATGCGTAGCTGCTGTGTTGTAATGGCTGGCTAGTCTGCATGGCCACAAAAAACAGGAGGGGGGCCCACCATTCCACCATTGTCCACACCATTGTGTTCAATATCTGATGGCAGAATTTATGTCACATTTCTGCGTTACTGAAAAATGTAAAGTTACTTCATAATAGGTTAAACCCAACACTGTTGATTATTAACAAACCGAATGAGACTACATATATCTTCCGAAGTCTTGTGATTAGTCTGCTGTCGTGACTAACCATGGACTTCACCAGATAGTCTACCACATAAATGCAATATAGCGTTTCTCAAACTTTTCCTCAGACATAATCTCAGAGCATGAGATTGGGGAGTCCGGCAAGGAAAGCACTAATGAGCTGGTGTCGTTGTGGTGAAGTATTGACGAGAGACCCTACTAAGTGATTAACTTTGACTGAAATAAATGGCCGAGGCCATGAAACGCAGCACTCAGATCTCATATTGCATTCCTGCGAAAGACACAAACCACTAGCTAGCAGAGGCTAACCCACACACCTCTGTGTGAATCAGTTGATTTATAATCAGCTAAAGTTGTCAAACAGAATTAAACTCGATATCCCAGTGTTTACAGGATGAGGGGCTTTCCTTTGCTTTTCAATCTCTCATTTTTTCTCCTGAAAGTTAGGTATAGGGTAGCTTCCAGGGTTGGGACTTTAATTTAGCAGAGGAATTTTATGTTCTAGGGAAAAAAAAATTGAAGGTCCCTTCTTCATGACTGCTTACAGCGCCTTATGCTGTAATCCCCAGGTGGAGACCACCCTCACTGAAGCCACATTCATCCACTCATCTGAAGCCAAGAACACACATAGACTAATAGACTTGCACGCACACACGCATGCAAAAATGACCTGGACATACACTGTAGATGAAAAAAATGCACACAAACACTTAATTAAAGGCACGCATGCTCAATGACGTGCACACATGCCCATGCACTAGTGCTGACCCACAGATGGGGTGAAAGGATTCCTTGTTCTTGTTATCACAATGAGGTCTCATTGGATTGAGATGACATGGCAAGTTTGCTAATGTCAGAGAGGTTTTTGTCTACTGTTACACACTCGCATGCACGTACACAACTTTAAAGGCAACAGCTGGCTCACTGAGACGACCACACACACACACAGTCGCAATCAAGACTACTGATCCCTATCACACACGTACGCTTACACCCTCAGCGGTGCCATATGGGGAGCAGCGTTGGTAGCTGTGTGTGGGATCGGTGAGAACACTGGTGGCAACTGCAGTGAGCTCCAGAGACATGCCATTAACCTTGATGGAGAGACATGGAGACAGACAGAAAGCAGAGCAGGTGATCAAGGGAGATGTGCGACGCCGTTTTGTAGCTTCGATTTTGACTTCTTACAACTTCTACAATGTTGTCGCACAAACTCTCTGATACATTTCATGTGGTATTTAATCTTCTTCTGTTTCATGCAGTAAGGCCTCTTTCACACAGTGCGCAGTAATAACTGGGTCATTTCCACTGTGGGAAAGAGAAATGAGCCTATACACAAGACAACCCATCCATTTTCCCTCCTCCTGTATTTGTTCCTGTCCTCCGTTGCTCCCACTGTCTGCTTCCTCTCTCCCTCCTTTTTTTTTTTTTTGGGATCCTGGGGAAAGTCCCAGTCGCTTTCCTCCCTCTCCCTCTCTCTCTGCTTGCATTCCTACACTGAGTGCAAAGCAAGGGCCCCTTTGCACTGCAGGAACTCTAGTGTGTGGTGCTTGTATGTGTGAGTGTGTGTGTGTACACAAAATGTGCACAAGTGTGAGAAAAAGTCCATTTCTAATTGCACCTTAAGTGTTGAAAGTGGTCTGAGAGCTGTGTCACTAAATATAACAATAGACAGTAAAAGGCAGGAAGCTGGAAATATGCTGGGGTTTTGCATTGTGTTAGCGCTCACAGTACATGTGTGTGCGTGTGTGTCTCTGTGTGTGTGTGTTTGTCTTCAATTGCTTCTCCAGCTGCAAGCCCTTTACAGGCCCAGTGTAATCAGTATACTCCAGCTGCACATATCTCCCACACAAACCATTTTACCTCACTACTCTCCTGACTGATGTCTTAATGTAGAGTTACAGCTGAAAGCAATGGAGGTTTACATTACGATTTATACCTATACTGTATATTACAAATGACACTATGAAATATTTGACCTGCATGATTATAGGTAAAGATTTAAAACAACTTCGTGTGTAGTAAAGATGATGCTTAGTTGCTATTGTAGAACAGTGCATATGCTAATTTGAACTGCCAGCCTAAAACTGTACAGGCCACACTGCCAAAACAGCTCTGAACCATTAGGGCATGTATGCAGTACCTCTGGGTGTCATACTGGAAACAGGACATGGATCTGTTGGGTCCTGTGGGTCGTGCAGAGGAGCTGTTTTGTTTGAATGGCTGGATAAACACCTTTAGCTCTTTGTGAAGAGCCTTGAGCCCTTCGTAAGCAGTTTTTGTGGTGTGGCAGGACACAGTGTTCACCATAGTAATACTAGTCAGAATCATTGAAGTACTGCTATTACTGTGATATCAGCACTACAAATACTTTGTTGCTGTACTTAAGTAGAAATATTAGGTATATGTACTTCACTTGAGTAGTTTTTCGCTGACATTTTTTTACTTTTATTTCTACTCCCTGCATCTTTGAAAATAGTTCTGTACTTTCTACTCCTTACATTTTCAAAGCAGACTCACTTTTGGTTTGAGGCATTTGAGTTATTATTTAGTCAAATATCAAACCATTTTGAGCCTAAACAGTAACATCTGAAAGGCAATCCTGTTCACGTTTTAATCATCAGAATATGTTGCATAAAAAGAGATGAAAGAGGAAAAACCATGTGCTATAATCAGGGGTTAAACTGGACTGTTCTTTGTCTTTTTTGGCACAACATTGGAACGACTGCAGGTGTCCATAAGTTAAAGTTTCTGTAATTAAGGAGTGATGTTTTTCAAGTGAGAAGTAATTTTTTTAAAAGTTTTATAAAGTTAAGTCTTTGTATTCCTATCTACTAATATTATTTTATTATTACATCACTGTAGCACAAGGTTCAGTTAGCACTGCATAAAAATAGCTGGTAGAAATGTTCTCCAAGGAGCTATTTTTACTTCTTATTTCGAGTACATTTTAGAGCCAATACTTTTTCACATTTACTAAGTGTAAAGAAGTTAAATCAGTACCTCAACTAGGAGTATTTTTAACACTAGTATCTGTACTTATACTTAAGTAAAGAATGTCTGTACTTTTGCCCCCTCTTGATATTAGCAATATTAACTGCATAAGCAATATGAGTAGTGTCAGTAGCTGTCTATTGATGCTGCTGCCTGTTGTCTATCAGCTTTGTTTTGCCTTCATATTCACACATGTAAATGGATGCCGTAAACTGATTTGTACAGGTACCGAGTAGTACCGCTTCAAACACCAAACCGCCAGCATCGGCCTTCAAACACTATTTATCCCATGAGTTTTAGTCTCAGTGAATCCATGTCCAAGCTAAGCCCAAGATCCTGTTTGCACACCACCACCATCGCAGCAATGAACGCACTGGATTCCTTTCTTGTTTGCATTAGAGAGTGAGATGGCAGAGCCCGAGAGATTCCTCCACTCCTCCTACTTTGCTCACTTCTGCCTATGCTTCAGTGATTGATATTAAATCTCTTCTGTTTGATCAATAATTAAAGGTGCAGTGCCTAGTGTTCCCAGACTAGACTGAGCATTATGAATTATAGATTGTTATTCCTGCTGGTCTGATCAAAGAATAACAACAACAGGCCTTCGTTGGGTTGGAGCACTATCAGTGCTGGTGCTCTCTGCTGACTAGATAATGTAGGATTATTATTTCATCTCTCTAATACGGATCCTCAATCGGAACTTTCTGCACTCAGTGTAATAGTCCAAGTTTTTGCTGAGGGAGCGTCGAGATCCTAGAGAGAGGAAGCAAGAAGCAGAAATAGAAGTTGAGTTAAAATCAAAGTCCCTGGGCTGATGAATTGTAATTCTGCTGCGCCGATGCCAGTGACTGCCAATGCATGCACACCATGAGCCTGTTTTATTTACACAACAGTATTGTTTTGCTAGCGTGTACACTGAAAGATCAAAGCAAGAGCACACACACCAAGAAAATGACCACACGGTCGTATGGACATAAAAAGATGCGCTCTCCATTACTCCCCATTCCACACCTCCCAGTTGCGCCCCCTATGGTTAAAAACGATATGTGCAACATATACGAGTTAGATGAGAGCACTGGCACTTTTAAAGCATGTATCTATTTAATCTGAAGCTACAACCAGGAACCGTCTGCTTGCTTGTTTACTGCTGGCCGACTGCTGTATTTGCAGTGTTCAGCTAACAGCGTTTATGTGTTTTTCCTCAAAAAATGTTAACATAGAAACATATCAGTTGAAATTGTTGAAAATTGTTGTTTACTATTGTGGTGCTGAGCTGTAAACTGAAATTGAGCTAAGTAAAATACAAATGGTGTTCCTGAAATGGCTGTCAAAGTCAAAGACTAATCAGACATGTTTGTGTTGGTATTAGCAGTGTAGATTGAGACATAGCCTTTAAAAATAAAGTTTTTATAGGACTTTACACAATCCTATGGAAAACTAAGCACACTTTGGGATTTAACTGCCTATAAAACCAATTTAAAATAATTGATTTCTGTTTGACCTTAACAGTCGCTCGCATTGTTTCGATTCGTGTCCTGTTGCATCATCGAACTTTTTCCAAGCTTTAGCTTTCAGAGAGATGGACCTATAGCTGTAAAACAAGCCCAAATCATCACGCCTCCACCACCGTGCTTGGCAGTTAGTAAGCGATATTTGTGCTCACGTGCAGTGTTTGGTTTTCTATAAATGTGGGGCTGTGCTTTATGGCCAATCATATCCACATCTGGTCATTGGACCTTATTCCAGAAGTCTTGTGGTTTTTTTCAGATGCAAATTTGCAAAGCTGTGCTGCCATGTTCTGTTTGAGAGAGAAGAGACTTTCTCCTGGCAACCTTTACATACAAGTCTTATTGTACTGTCTTATCTTATAGTTAAAGTCTTATCTTTAACTATTAGACTTCAAACCAAGGCATGCAGGGTCTGTGATTTAGCTCTTGGGGGTTTGTCAGTTTTTTTGCACGTTGGCCTGAACTTACTGGGACGTTAGTTCCCAGGAAAATTGACAGCTATCTTGAAGGTTTTCTTGTTTTATACATGTTCTGACCCCGGGCATGTACTGTATATGCCAAAGAAGATAATGATATTGTGTTAACATACCTGAATAGTCTAGGCCAGCAAACTACCAAAACATCTATTTTTATAAAGGTGCTAACACTTGCTGATGATCAGCTAATAAAATGTATTTGATCAGCAGCATCTTAAGTGCTCTTAATTCCCAGGAATTACAGATAGTGTAATTCCTGTGGGCCATAGGACTTGAAAGAGTCCTGTTTCCAGCCCCAACACAACTTTTAAATTGTGTAGCAAAGTAGCACATACAAAGCTAAATGAACTAGCCCTCCTATATAAAAGGAGGGCGACCCTGAAGGCAGAAAGGTAGCACACACCCTCTGTTTTCAGAGTATTAGCTGTTGCCTTCACAGAGGAGGTATTCTTTGCTCACACAATGATGGATTCACAATTTGAAAGGGAAAACATGACACATGTAAACACAGTTTTCCAGAGAATTCCCTGAACAAGTGTGTGTAATATGCTTTGTAACTAGGAAGCACCCTCTCCAGCTCTCTTTGTTGGCTAAGAAATAGCACCTGACAAAACTTGCAAACCACAACATTATATTTTTATAACAAACAGGATATACTTAGAACACTTTAACTATGTTGTTATGCAGAGGTTATACCACACACTTACTGGTTTCAGAAGTCAGTTTTGAACAGTCAGCGTTTGCATTTTGAATGCCATTGTGTCCCGATTTGATCAAGGATTTTCAGCTAATGTTGGCCATTTAAACTTCGTTATCAGTTTAGGAAGTTGAATTTAGAAACTGTATGAGTCCAATGGATAGATGATGAAAACTGCAGACCAATAAAATACTATGTCACTCACTGAGATTGAAGGCCAAACTTCTTAAATGAGCAAGCTCCATTATTTATCTGAAAATTCTATTAAAATGCTCCAAAAGACACTAGGGGTGTCCAAATTCATGGGTTGCATCCTCATGAGGCCGCATATATAGACTGATTACGTCACAGCGACGCGACGTAGGCTGTCCAAATTCGTAGACTCCTCAGAATGCGGCCGACAAATGCGTCCTCATTTTTCCAGAGTTTGAGGATGGGTCCGATGTATCCTTCATGGCCCACCATATCCCAGAATTATATAGCGCCGCCAGCACCAAATTCATTTCCAATAATGGCAGCCGCTACTAAGTTTTAATATTGCTCTTATTACTCTTTCTGGGTCATAAACTTTTAACATATTTTCAAGTGAGAATGTAGCTGTGTAAACTTCAAATATCTGCTTGGTTTATCAAGACATCACATATTTGCAAATGTGCTTTGACGGATATATAAGTGACTTTTTTAGTGTTTTATTTCTTCCTGAGTAAATCGGCTTGGCTGAGATTACAGCTGAATAAACGTCAAAAAGTGTGAGATGATGGAGAGGTTACTCCAGTGTCCTGTTATGATAGCAGGGAGCAGACGGCTATGTCCACACGTACGTGGCTGTTTGGGTCACTGAAAACTGAGATTTTTAAGAACTCCTGCCAGGGTGGAGATTTTCAAAAACTCAGTTTTTAGCGTCTAAGTGTGGACGGAGTTGTTTTTCCAAAACTGCATGCGTGGACGGGATTTTTTTTAACT
>VUQR01023281.1:87357-109142 GCA_015108515.1 Hemichromis elongatus | reverse complement strand
AACATTTTTCCACAATTTAAATGATGCCTTCTCTGCGTGGTTAATGACTCTTGAAATAAAAAAAATTCAGTTAGGCTTTTAAAAGTCATCAAGTGCAAAAAAAATAACTTACTCAGTAGAACTAACTTAGTTAACTAAGTTAACTCAGTTCCACCACCACTCAGTTAACTTAGTAGATGAATTTTCGCGTCGCACAGCCTTTTTATGTTTTTCTGTGTCCATGTGAGCAACAAGATCACCCGCACCTTTGTTAGACACACAAACGTATGTGCCAGCTCTGCACACGGTGCACTCCGCCTCCCATTTATGCCGACCGACGGTATGCGGGAAATTTCTTTTGCAGTTCATTTAAAAAGGTGCACTTGCGCTTCGGCATCTTTTAAACATCACTAGGTGCGCAGCTGCGTACCGTCTGTCCCGTCTGTGAGCACAAAATAACCACTCGCAAAGCAGGCAGCAGTTAAGGTATGACGTAACGTATATGGGTCCCCTGTAGGCTCGTAAAACCCGGACATTTTTACCAATCCCCCCGGATGCCCCGGACGGAACGTGAAAAGTGGACATGTCCGGGGAAAAGAGGACGGTTGGTCACCCTAAGCTAAGCATTTTGCAATTTGGCAAGTTTAAATTTCTTTGGTATTGAACAGCAGAAATGAGGCTCTCTTGTCGGAAGTCAGCTAAATAAATATATAAAAAAAAAAAAACAGCAGCCAACAGCGCTGTAAACAACAGTAGACTGGTGGGTAATAAGCAAGTGAATAATGCAGAAAACAGAGATTTTTGGATGGGAAACAGTTCTTGAAGTACATCGAGGGAGAGAGAGCTCTGCAGGAAGTGTGATTTTTATTGTGGTGAATGCAAAACAGCAAAAGTAAGAGGTAATTCATGACGATGTTTATGTGAAGCGAAATGTGAAGCATAGTTTGGATCTGCTTTTGCTGCTGGTTCAGTCAATTTTGGTTGGAGAGAGACAAAACCTGCAGCTAAGAATCTAGCGCAAAAAAAGACGTAAACGCAAAGCGAGTGAGCTGTCGGGTGAGAAAGCTGACATTACACTGATTCTGAGGCACCGGGTCCGCGCTTTGTGTGCAGAATCCGTCTACTGTTTTAGATGTTTGGTGGTTGTCGAATATTTGTGAGGTTTAACCTGAGATTCTGGAGTTTTGGGCAAAATAAATTTATATTTATATTTAAAAATCGAATCAAGATGTTAATAAATCAATATCGTATTATTCAAGCTAGAATCGATTTTAATCAGAAAATCGATAATCAAAACCCACCCCTAATGGCTAATAAGATAATAATAATAATGGTTAGTAAACTTCAACAACTTATTATGAAAAATCCCTCGACAACTTCTGTTTTGAAATGAGCGCAAAGCCCGATGTTATCAAAGTGTATTCTTTGTTAGCTGCACTCACACCGTAGCAACCGCAAATTAGCTAAAGTAGCACTTCTCACTCCTAAAAGCCTAAGCCCCTTATAGACCCCCAAAATATGAAACAATTGATGGAAAACAAGAGGCGAATTGAAAAAGTTATATAACTGTTAGAAAATAGCAGTCTGTATTTTACCTGCCCCTTTCTCCCCTCCGCTGCTGAGGTCTCCCAAAGTCAGCTAGCTTGTGGATACAGTATTTCCAAAACAGGGATAACAGGAGAAATCCGAAAAACTAGGGATGCCCAACTTTTATAAAAAATTGCCATTTTCTGTTCAAACTGTTGTAAGGACATCCAGTAAGATGACAGCTAACTAGCTAGCTAATCCAGAGGGTAGCTGTAACAGTAGCTCACTGTCACTTCTGTCACAGATTTATGACCTTAAACCGGATCGATGTAAGTCAAGGAGCCAGGCCACCTTCAGTTGGGGAGGGCCTGCTGCACCTCACATCCGCAAAAGCAATTATTTATGTAATATTTCTATTTTATCTAAATATTATTATAATAATAATTATTAATATTTTAACAAAGACAAAAAAAATCATTCCGTTTTTTAAATGGACACATCCCAGCAGTTCTTTTACACAGAAAAGCTCTCAGAGTTCCACTTCTTTCAGTGTTTCAACGCTCATTTGGGAGTGGGACTGTGATATCAGCAAGAGGGGAGGAGGAGATATCTGAAAAAAATAGAATAAGAGAGCAAGGAAACAAGAGGTTTGTTTGCGCACACATAGTATTTTCATCGTAAAAACATGAAAAGCTGCTTCATTTTCCATTTAAAGTTCTTAGGGCCATTTAGTGATGTTGTATTTCTTTTGTTACGTTTCTTTTTTGTCATTCACGCATAGTGCTCTCCATTTCAAACTATTCTGTGTTCACATATGTCCAAATTCCAGTGTGATATGTCTGAGTACTGTAAAAAGAGAAAAAAGTCTTGTCATCAAAACAAGTTGGCGAAGGGCCACCAAACATTTGTGTTCAGTGATCTGTAACTTGACGTTCCGGGGCTGACTGAAGGTTTTTAACTTGCATGAATAATCTTATCGACACTTTCACTCTGTCCAACAAATCTTTTAGCTCCACCACTTTCTGGCTCTAAGTCAAGGATGACGGAGGGTTGGGCGGGGGGCTAGAGACCCCACTACATAAGAGGCTAACCACAACAGAAACACAGATGGAAAACCAACAAGAAAACCTGGGAGAGGAGGGAGTTTTGATGCCCCGTGTTCTGGTTTAGCTTCTCTTTGGAGAAGGAGTCTTTAGTTTCCAAGTGTCTCTCAAGTTTGATTTGTACTATATTATCATTAGTCATTTCTCTTAGCAGATGATGTACTCAAGCTGAGGGCTATTGACATTCTCAGACATAGAACAGCTTTGCACTAGTACATATTGAAGTTTTTCCCCTCATTTCTTATAATGGTGGGTTGCAATAGTGGTTAGTTGTTTACGCCACACAAGAAAGAAATCAATTTTCCCCAATCACATATCTTGTTATCCTTCTCCCTATCAGTCAGGGCCTTCTTGGATGTCAACAAAATATTGATATACAATAATTTGAAAAAGTTTTCACATTTCTCTGAAAACCTGCAGGGTTGTTTTTCTATAAAAATGTTAAGAGGACCCTGAAAACTTGCAGTCCTGTGAAAAATTAAACCTAAGCTGTGCTGCCTTGTTCTTTTTAGAGAGAAATGGCTTTTCTCTTAGCAGCTCTTCCAAACAACCTGTGCCTGTTCAGTCTTTGTCTAATTGTACTGACATTTAACATGCTAACTCAGGTCTGTAGAGTCTGACATAGTGCTCTTGGGTTCCTTGCAATTTCTATAATGTCTGTTCCTGGGAAGATTGTGACATTATGTTAACACACGTCGGATTGCTCCAGTCCAAAAAACTGAAAAAAACCTCTGTTCTTAAAAAAGATGCTTATATTTTGTGATGAACATTTAATCAAAAATGTAAGGGTGCTTCATTTTTCACAGGACTGTTTGGAGTCCTTGTTGTACCCTTCTATATAATAACTACTTTTTCTTTATTTTTTTATTCTACAGTTGTTTTAATAAATGTGGAGATCAGTTAAAACACTGAAAGCAACAATCCTTCTGGTATCTTTAGGCCACATATGAGAATATTTTTCTGTAAATATTTAACTTATGTTAAGATTTTTTTGGGCCAAAGTCCTCTCCACAGGCCAGGAATGAACTGTCCTGCTCACATTCATGTCTGATGATTTATGTGACTCATGAGGAAACTCCTGCTGTGTAGCACATATGTTTACTTCTGCTAGGATTTTTTTTTTTCTGCTGTGGGACACCATCTCACTCTTGTACCACCCCGGTTCAGTTCCTGCTCTGTGAGCCGCGATTGTTTAACTTCAGTACGAGGCACGACAGCATGGCACCGCTTCATAAACCGCAGCTTCTCTTTGATGTGTGTGTGTTTTTTTTTTTATGGGCGAGGAAAGCCTCCATGGGTTGGGCTCCTCTCCGCCTTCACCACAACCTCCTTCTTTAACCCAGATGGCATCTGATTTTTAGCTTGAGTTTACTAAAGGTTAGCTGAGCTCAACAAACAGGAATGATACTGGTTTATATGAAAACGTGACTGTATGTATAAATCATTAACCAATGGGAGCTGAGGGTCAAAGTTTGCAGAGCCAAAGGGCAGCGTTGTACACCAAATTGCACGTGAGCCTGTGCTTCATGGGAAACACGGAGCCTGCTAACATGTAATTAGCTGTTACTATTTTGATGCTGCATCGCCCTGAAGCGGCACAGTGTTGTTCGTTGTGTGCCCCTTGCCAGGAAAGTATGAGGCTGTCATATGGTTTTTAAGTCTCAGTGTTCTGCCTTTCTTTATTATCGAGGAGAGGACCCCTTTCCTTAAATGAATTACTTCTAAAAAAAAAAGCAATCCTGAATGAAAAGTAAGACTTTTTAGTAAGTGTTTTTTTTTTAAGATTATTGGCAATTTCCTCAAAAAGCAAAGAAGCAAAGGAAACAGTCATGCAGTGCTCCTTAAACAGATGTTGTTTTCATTCTTAAATTTAAAAAAAATGGGACTCCGACAGTTGATATTATGGGTTTTTAAAAGACTTGGCCAACTTCTGTACAGTAAGTGGAAAGCAGGACTGTCCTCCTGAGGGACCTCTCAGGGACTTTGAGGATAAAAGCTCATTTTCCTCTTCCCTAAATCCTGCTGCACTGAACATCATCCAAACTGCAAGCTAATGCAAACTCCTGGCACAACTTCAAAGCAGGGAGGGCTGGTGTCTGTCTCATTTCCTTTGCCCCTTCTCCCCCCTGCCTTACCCCCCTCCAACTCCAGCAGACTAACAGCAGACTTAAAGAAAGACACAACTGAAATCAAACTGATCCCTGACCTAGAATTGAAAAGTGACTCTGTTTGGACGGGAGGTCAGTCATGTTTGCTCTAAAAATAAAACTGTACTTGATGGGCAGAAAAGCTGAGGTGGATCGATCGAGTCCAATAAAAAAAAAATGTTGTTGTGGTTTTGAATATTAATGAGTTTAAAAAAACAGACAGAAGGCCAGTTTGGTAAATGTGAATGTTAAGATAAACTTTATAGCTTTTTAGCATCATTAATTATTAATGGTGATAATATATATTATAAATAATTCAGTAGTATTTTAAGTATGAGTGTATTTTAAATGCAAACAGTATAAATCTTCTTCAGTCCAAAATCACATTAAACTAGAAAGGCACTCAGAAGGTGCAGCACTCCACTAAGGTCAGTGCAGTTAATATTTCAAATAAAGTTTAATGGTTTAATGGTTTTGCCTAGTTTCCATCTCTCCATGAAGCTTTATGACATCCAGCCTAGTTGTTGTTAAACAGACAGAAAGACAGACAAACCAACATTGTCAAAACAGGCCAGTGCTTTATCCCAAAATTGCTTTTATTACCAAGAAAACAATCCAGAGAGTTTGCCAAGATTTTCCTCCTTGGCCATGCTCCACATCTCCACCTAGATTCATGAACTTCAGCCAGTTAATTTTTCTATAATCTTGCTGACAGACTGATAAATAGTACTTAAAAATAGCCGTGCTGTGGCTACAGCACAGAAACACACAATTTCATTATCGAATCATAAATGCTTTCATTACTTGTTACTAAAAACGATCATCTCAAGTCACTAATCACAGATATATTAAGAACTTGATTCAGATTGGTTAGATGGCTTTCTTTAATGAATTGGAATAAAAGTAGTTCAGTGGCTTCCATATTACTGGGATGTACCACATGATACTGCTATTTTGGGGCCCAGAGAGCATGCTCAGCATCATTCTTAATAGTCGAGTCCATAAAGAGCACGGACTAGTTGGCTTGCTTCCTGTTGTCTCCACATAAACATGAACAACGCTTAAATAATATAATCAGTGGCACTTTGTGACATACCCAGATGATTTTGATACCCATGGATTAAACTAAAAAGGTTGCTGATCCTAGAATATTTAATGTTGCCGATGATCTGGAATTGTTTATGTCATGTAAAGCCCCAGTCGCACAGGATAGAGACTAGTTGGCAACCACCTGTCGCTAGGGGAAAATTCCCAGACTGATTGTTGGAGGTTTCTGGTTAACAGACATGTTAGTCTTCCATGGCAATATGCTAGTGACTAAAGCAATCACAACGAAGAAGCATGTTCTACGGGACTGATTTCACCTGGTGACAGCCAGCAACTATTTGCCAGCCAGTCAGGGAATAGTGACCGGATGTTACCAGGTTTTTCTGACCAGTTTCTAGTGAATAAGGTCTAAACATATAAAATAGGCATCAATGACTTCAATTTGTAAAGACTGGGAGGGTGCTAGGTCACATTTGCAAACATACCAGTATACATGATATCTGAAGATTTAATTTAGTGGACAAATGTGATAAAAAAGGTAAAAAAAACCCCAAAAAAACAAACAACCCAAAACAATTATAATATATGGTATTTTATTTCAGTTAAGAAATTGACAAGCACTCATCAGTCAACATATTAAAACATTTGTGCCGTGTGTGCAAACTCACACGACGGCTCCTTAAAATAAATACTTTTAAGAGGAAATAATACAGACAGAATATGTGAGGCTCACACCACACGGACAAACAAATTCTCCAAATGTCCAAGAGACAAAAGGGTCTGAAAGTTCCCAAAGTCAACCCCGACTCTCCAATGAAAGGTGTTTGTATAAAACAGCTAGGTACTTTTAAAAATACAGAATCTTACAAAAAGTTTTATCATTTCGCTTCTTTAAATCACTGGAAAATATCAGCTGGTATTATGACAAGAAATCAGGAATTTTTTTTCCATGTATAATCATAAAAAGACAGAATGTGCTTCTGCATTTTTACATTAGTATTCACATACATCATGAGTGAACTGCATCGAGAAAGTCCTCCACACCTCGGATGGTGCTGCGATGGAGAGTGGTGTAGCGGAGGGCCACTCCCCATTGTTGCATTATGCATCGATCTTGCCATCACTTACCCACAGTATACCCTCAACGCCCAGGCTACGTAAAACACACTTCACAGCCAAGTGTTCATCGTCTTTATAGGTTATATTAAAAACAGTGTTCACATTTTTTGTATATAAAAACAAACCAAAAAAGTAAAAAACAATATTCTTTTTGACAATTTGTCATCTTTCCAATGGTCCAAAAGAAAGAGAACAGCCATCAACAGGAGAGGATTTTACAAGTTACAGTACAAAAATGTGATCTGGGTGGTAGCACATGAAGCATGCATGTGTTTATGTCGCCCTGCTCAGCCCTAAAACCCTCATGCGAAGACATACTGTATAAAAAGGCCACATGGCTTTTCCTTCTTTGTTAAATGCACAAGTACTCTGACAGCTGACCTCTTTGCTCTGCTCATCTGAAGACTAACAAAAGGTGAGTTTGTTTTTATCTTATTTGTAGACCCCACAGTAGATAGGAAGCCTCTAATGGTCAGTACGAGTGTTTGTTTGGTTGAAGCTACTCACAACGGGGGGTCAAACTGGCTAAAGATACAAAGTCATGGACAGGTCCTGTGATGGGAAAAAGAGATAGATCTTTAACTTCATTGTTGACAAGTGAAAAATGGCTTTTGGAGTGTTTGAAAGCAAACATCTCAATGCTGAAAAACCTTTGACTGCCCATCTTCTCTCAATGGAAAGAGAAAGTCGACATGACTTGGATGTCCTGAATGTCCTTCTTGGACATTTTTTAACAAAACAATCATTCTTAACCTGTTGCATTGGAGGCCGTGGTTGGCCTGCTGAGCTTGGAGGCTGTGTGGTTAGCTGATCATAATCATTTCATAACCAAATATGTCATCAGTCAAATGTTTGTATGAAAAAAATCCAGAGAAGTTTGTCTGTTTTTTATAATCTGATCAATAGTTCTTGCTTTGCAAGAGACGATCTGACTGAGCAACTGTTGCACTGAAACAACATGAGCAGTTCTGACTGGGACGATAACGCTAATGTTTCAACTGCTTGCTGGATATTTATTGTTTCAGTGGTTTAAGTCTAGCAGTTGATAATACTTGTATCTTTTGTTACAGCTGGTAGGTAGTTAGCTTATCAAGAAGAAACAAGAGGAAAAGCAGTTAGAAAGTGATGTATGAGTGGTTTAGTTTCTGTGAGCATGCTAGGACTAGCTTGGTCCAACTTTACAGTACACCATACATACAAGACACCACACTGTCTGGCCTTCAGGTGGACTTCAAAGAAGTATAACATGAGTGATTACTCCACTGTGGTGTCTGAAGCCATCCACAACTGAGTATAACCCCCACATGATTGTTGGCTATAGTTACTTGAAGGCTAGCAGCCACTCTAAGACTGTGAGGTGTACCAGCTGTATTTTTCCAAAGAATTCATTTTCTTATTCAAGCCTACTCAAGCCGAGTTGGCTGGATTGCTAGTTCATAGGGCTAACATAGAAACTGTCATCCACTCATGCTTGCATTCATAACTACAGCCAATTTAAATTCACCAGTTAACCTAACATGCAAGTCTTTGGACTGTGGGAGGACACCGGAGCACCTGGAGGAAAGCCATGCAGAACAGCCAGGCAGGAAGTTCAAATCCAGAATCATCTTGAATCATTATTCCATTAAAACATGAAAATGATCAATATTTGAGCTGGAAGTTTCTCACCCGTGAACAATGACCTGTTTGTGTGTTCACAAATCTTACAAGCAGTTCTTACTACGGACTGTGTATTCAGGGTTCATATATACTGTATGAGCACATGTACAAAAGGCAGTTGGGCTTGAGCTTGAGTCCACCATGCTCCCTCTTCTTTAGATCACTCCAGATAAAAATGGGACTTCTCTAAAACAGCTTCTTTTTTTTTTCCTTTATTCCTACTCTAAGTGTAGAGGCTAATGAAGCCCTTCAGCTTAATTTTATATTTGTTCCATTACCTTTTATATGGTGAAAACAAAAACAACAAAAGCATAACTTAAGATAAACTCTTTAGGCACTGTTTGATTTCCAAGGCTTTCTGTTGTAGACTGTGATTAAAGGTCAAAAAACGGAAATTGACAAAAAAAAAATATTAACAACAAAAGAAACAACAGAGAGTGATGGCTCTGCAGACCAAACACTTTCTCCTCTCTGATATATCAAGGTCCTCCAAGTCCACTTGCACAGCCAGACAGACTCACTACAAGCTCTGTGGTGGAAAAGGGCAGAAAGTGTCTAAAGGGTAAGTCTGTATAAGTTCTCAAGGTTAAGTTTCAGTTCCAGTCTTTAACAAATCTTTCTCCGTCATAAACAGAAAACAAAGTTTGCATCTCAACCCATTATCTTCTGGGGAATCTCTATAGAAGCCTTGATGAAGATGCAGTTGTCCCGGATGTAGTTCCTCTTCTTGATCTCCTCGTGCGAGATGAACTTGGGGTAACCAAAGCCCAGCGTGCTCTCGTCCAGCGAGTTACGGCTGCTGCAGGGCTTCTGGAAGTTCTTCCAGTTAGGGTCGGGGTTGAAGGTCTCCGTGATGTGCTGGGGTTTTGAAAGCGATGGGTCGCTCTGGTCCAGAATGGAAAACGTCACCTTGTAGGAGAAGGGCCACTCCAGCAGGTTATCATATTCTCCGGGCAGCACGCGGATATAGACGGAGAGGTGAGAGCCCTCACCACTACCGTTACCATTGAGGAAAGCTGACACCTGCAGCTTGTAGCCATAGCGGTGAGTGTAAAAGGGCGGGCTGAAAAACTCATGATTACTTCTGAGTTTGGCCTCTTGGAGTTTCCGTGAGTAGTCACTGAGTTTCCAGATGAGAACGCCATCGTGGCTTACAGACAGCTCCTCCATCTCCCTCCGCAGCTCCAGGATCTCTTGCCGCTGACGACCCACCAGGTTACACATCATAGTCAGGTGGGACTTAGTGGTGTCTTCCAGGTGACGACCAATAGCCAGTTTGGGGCACTGCAGAGGAAGAGGGAAACTGATTATAAAAAAAATCTGCTTCCCATCAGTGTAAAAGACCTTTCGTGCAAATCGTAGTTATTTTTAGTGTCTCTTTCAGCTTTTATGCAGCGCGAGACACTTCCTGTGTATCAATTAATAATAAAACAAACAGTAATATGATAAAGATGAGCACGCTCAGACTGTAAAGTGAATCTGCACTGTGCTTTTGTGTTTGTGCTTTCCATCAGGCCATCTTTAAATAGAACAAGTCAAGCTCTCCAGTCTTAACAGAACATCAAGCCGGAGCTTGGTACTCATCAGTCACTCTTCCTCAAGCATGTCCACATTTCTCCAAATTGATGTGGGTTTTTATAAATAGACAGAAATGCACTGTCAGAGTGTAGAAGTGTTGATCTCATTAAAATAGACCCTACAGCCACAGCAGTGTATGTCTGAGGAGAAGAAAGGCAATACTTTGGACACATTTACCAAGGAGCAGAAGCTTCCTTCTTGGAAAACAAAAGCAAAATATTTGGCACACCTTAATAACAATGTTTAATGGAAAATTCTTCCACAGATAGAAGTCATCTCTTAAGGTCAAATGATGCAGGTCTTACTCTGTGTTTGCACCCAGCATCTTTAAAGGGGCAGAGAACCAGGGCGCTACCGCAGTTGTCCTTCATATGGTTAGCCAGGTCCTCTCGGGCAATGTTGGGTGTGCCGCATTGGTTTGGGCACTGGACAGGAAAGCGAGGGCAATGGTACTGATGGTTCTGCAGGGGACAGAAAGCATGACAGGTAAGAACACAGACTGCACACCAAGTCGGAGATTAATAGCTGTACAGGGGAAAAGGAGCCCTCGAAAGTACCCCAAAAAATACACGTGGGTTTACAAATGAGGCTACAGACATAGAAAGCATAAATTTATTTTTGTTTTAGCTTCAAAGAAAAAAAAATGAAATGCACCTATTTGTTATAGTAAATACATTATAGTAAGCTTTAAAAATCTTATGGCTTTAGATCTACATCTGAATAATTTTTATTCATTTTTGATGTTTTATAGATGTTGGCTGATCATTTAATAACTGATTTCATTAAAACCATTCAATAAAATGTCTTCCATATTTTTATGTGACTTCATGTGAAATATTAGATTGCATATCATTGTAAATTAGTATATTTTTTCATGGTAAAAACAGCAGCTGTTTTAGAATCCTTATTATAGACTAGATGGGGACATGGTAACACCTGTCTTTGTAAACCAATTAAATGAGCAATACTGAGAGAAACTCTGAATATCATGTGAGTGGCAGCTGAAAAAGCTCTTCAACTCTAATGTGTGCTGTGACCAAGATTGGATTATTACATCTTGGCCTGTCACGTGGGGAAGGGGAGGGTGACACTGACTGCTCTGCCTCTGGCCAGATGTGTGCAGCAGGAGGTGCCTTCCCCATTCCAAAAGACCAGACATAAAAAACAGCAGCTCCACACTAAAATGCAGCTGCCACAAGACAGAGACACCATGAATGGCAACATCCTTCAGCGACAGCAGGTTTTCTCTTTGCCAGTAGGCTGAATTACAGACAGAAGTTAAAATGTGTATCTGCACTTTATCTTGCTAAATATAATTATTTCAGTAATAAAAAAAATTAAATAAAAGAACTTAAGGAGCCTTTTGGGGGAAATCACACCATCTGGTCATAAACTTAATGTGAAACGGACCTGGATTGTGTCGAAGACGAACTCCTTGCCACAGTACTTGCAGGGCTGCGTGCGTTTGGGGCACTCGGCCATGCTGTGTTGGGACAGCAGGCGACGCATCATCCTCGCCCCGCACTTGTTCTCGCAGTAAACGCTCTCTTGGGGACATACGCCCTGGTGATTCTGGAAAAATTTGAACAAGTTTATGAAGTAAATCTATGATTCAGATATGTAGGTGTGCATATTGGATAGTGTCTCTGATAAAAACTTCATTAATTAACAAAATAATGGCTGTTAAAATTAAGTTACACTGAATGTTATTGCCACAATGAACACACCAGCATTCTCACATAGCTACTCTATTCAGTCGCTAATCATGGGGATCTAATTGAAGATTAAAAATTCAAATGAAAGTCTGTCTGCCACAGAACATATTTTTGCTTTGGCATTTTGCATTTCTTAAAATTTCATGTTACACATTTTAGAATTTTGACTCAATGTGAATATAATTCCAAATTTATACATCTTGAAATTCTCAACTCATTCAGAAATAATTCGTTATTTTCAGACAATAACCTAAAATTATAAGATAATAACTCTTACAACAACTTTAAGTGGTAGGTACAAGCTTTCACTAATAATGCGGATAATCTCATTAAATTGTTTAAAAACTGGTTGAAATTAACACCACAGTGTAGGGAATTATTAGCTTAAATGCATGGCTAACAGTTTTTAGCTAACAGAATTCAAAAACAAAGTAACAAACTATATTTAATTTACTGTAGAAAAAGTTAAAATATCTAGCTATAAATATAAACTCATTGTTTAACTTAAAAATAGATAGATAACACTTGCTAACTAATAACTACACTAACTACAGTAGAGATAAACAATTTAAGCTGGCAGCTAAACTAAAGCTGTAAAATAGCTATAAAATGGAGTAGCTTCTAGAAGCTAAAAAAATAGATAAAATAGTAAGAATTATAGATAAATATGTCATATTTAATAAATTATAAGTTGAATGCAGTTTCTAGGAGTTAATGGTAAGCTTGAGCTAAAATTAAACAATGTGAGAAATTGTGTTAATGAAGGAGTCTTGAGTCCAAGAACTACAGGGGTAAGCTATTTAGTTATTTTATAGGTATAACAAACTTTGTAGAAGATTAACAACCTATTTTTTTTGTCGTGTGAATAAATGAATAGTGTGAGTCCCACTGTTTATCTCAGCAGCTTAAAGGTACGTCCATACAAATACTTACATTACATATTAGTATTATTGGTAAAGGTCAAAAGTGTATTAATGTTGCTGTAATATTAGGCAAAGGGGAAAGCAAAGTAAACAGAGGAGGGGCAGGCTGGCAGGAATGACAGAGGTGTTAGTGAGAAGCCTGAGTTACCTCAGCTGTGGAAAACACTTTCAGCATGAAAGACAGGGTTATATATTCTTTCTTTCTGCCAACACACGTGGTTTTTCAAAATAGACCTAGACTCTCTGAGGGCTCTGACACACGTGCATTCACTTTTCCCACTGCTTTTAACAAAGACACCTTTCATATAACCATGGAAATCATGAGTCGTCACATGAAGTTGTTTACATTGAAGGAGAAACCAAAATAAAAATTATTGATAAATAGAAAAAAAATTGGGTTTGAAGTGCTTACCTCATAGGCTTCGCCGGTGAACTCGCTGCCACAAAACTCACACTTGACCTTGCGCTTGGGACAGTCGTGCTGCAGGTGGTCGGGTAAGTCGCGGCGCGTCAGCTTGACTGAGCAGCGATTTGGGCAGGGTATCACATTGAAGGCGCAGGTGGAGAAGTGGCCCTGAGAGAGACACAACAGGTCATCATAACCACCCCACATGCTGGGTGCAGCAGCAGGGGAAGGAGGCATGTATCAGAGTACACGGCTTCTTACCTGCAGCTGCTTCATCTGGCCAGTCCAGCGACAACCCTCCTCGCTGTGGATGCATCGGATGGGGAGAGCCAAGATCTGCTGCTCCAGCTCTGGGTCTGGGTAGATCTAAACAAGAAAACGAGGAGGTTGGTGTAACAGATCCCAGGATGTGTCCCAACCGGTTAAATGCTTATGGATTTGACAAGTTTTTGCTACATTTTTAAGCTTTGTCATTACTTTTATGGGTTAGAAATATGGGATAAGTGAACAACTGGTTTAGTAAATAATGGGAAATCATAAACCAGAATACAGACACTCAGTGGCCGCTCACAGTTACACACAGTGGAGATTTATATTGCAAAAGGGTAAATGCAGCCCTCATCAGACTGTAGCACAGTGACTCAAGCCAAGCACTGCAGTGATAATGAGTGAGCCTGTGGTTTTATGAGACCTCTGAGAAACTCATAGAGGGGAGAGCAGAGGAAAAGATTTATTTATTCTTGGTCACTGAGCGATAGGGATGAGTCAGTTTTCTGGACAAACATCCCAAATCCTTCCCTACAGTATGCTGTCCAGAGGATTTACAGCTCTTTCTCTGCATCTCCATCCCTTGTGCTGTCACATGAGGCACGGGCAGAGCACTGATCAAACAAGAAAAGCCACTTCCTCAAAATGTCACAACAGCCCTCCGAACAAATAACAGCACGCAGAAAGTGCCCGACTGCGCTCACGTGTCCCTGCCATCGCCAGCAAGTTAAAAATTCATTTGGAAAATGATCTGCAATGAAACCCTCATCGTCTCTCTCATTGTTTGCAGCAGCTTTGTTAGGAGATAGACGCCTTTTCAAGTGTTTTAAAGTATATCTCTGAAGTGAAATGACATCCATAAAAAGCGACTCCATTTAGACGGAAGGAGCGGGTGATATTTCACTGCCATAATCACATTCTCTGAGGAGAAACAAAGAGCAGAAAAAAAGTCCTCTAAAGCACACTGAAACACTCTCTCATTGTTACAGTCTTGGAATTTGCAGGGGGATGGCAATAATGACCTTTTAATAAGTTAGTCGCAGGCAGATCAAGGGGGGGTTAAGCTCTTTGGAGCTCCAAGTTGGGGGTTTATTCTGTCTGCTGCAGCGATTGTTGGCCAAGCACTGCTGCTACAGCAGAAGCAGGGCAATACTTTAATGACTGCAACACTGTTGTTCTGTGGGAGCGAGGTTGTGTTTGTGCATGTTTTCGAAGGACAGTGTTCAGGGAGCGTTACAACAACCCTGACAGGGACCACCAGGATGGGGTAATTTACAGGCGACTGAGAGCCTTGGCAAATAACAGCGTCTGACAGGTGTGCCATGAGCACATCCTTCCCGTGGGGAGTCCCTGCTATTACAGGCGCCTTCATCACTCTGAGCACAGCATGCAGACCTGCACTGCTGCCCCGCTGAGCCTGCTGCAGCTCGAGGTTAAACCCTGACAATTTCCTTCGTTTTTAAGTTTAATGTTTAAGTTTTAAGGTCACAAAAATCACCTTATTCCTCACCGCCTGACGGTATCAGCTTTCATTAAATCTGAATGATGATGAACTTCTTTTGAGTGCAGTCGTCTTTTTCTTTTTTCCCTTGGCTTTGATTAAACAACCTTTGTGCAGACAGTACAAGATCATAAAGAGTAAAGCTAACAAACTGCATGGGAGACTTATCAACTGAAGCCTAACGCTGCACTGAAAAGGAGATGATCCTTTCCTGCCCCTTATCCTTGTCTTCCAGTCTCTCATTTTGCAGCGGGGGAGTGGTGTGCGAGAGCCAGCCGCTGACTCTGAATACAGTTAGTCATTATCTTTTTCCCCTGAGCACAATCTGATTAACTGCATTTAGAGTTCAGTTGAAATTTCTTCTGGATATAAAGAGATGCATTAAAAGACGTAAGGGTGGGGTGGTACTAGTTTTAATAGATTTCCCACTGACTCTGACTCTCAGTTTAAACAGGGATTTGTAAATTTACTTTCAGAAATTCAGCTTTTATCACACCATTATAAAGTCAAAGTCCTCCTAAAGCAATTTTTCTGATAATTTGCATCTTATATCCTGATCCATGACTCCACCTTTATCTAATCTTTTTACTTGTCAGCCATCTGATTTGCATTTGTTCCTGGGCATTTGGGTCTGTGTAGCCCAGTTTATTTACATCCTGAAGCAGATGAATGAAAGCAAAACAAAAATGCTGCAAAGTTAGTATTTTAATTATCCTAGCATTTTGTGACATGTTGTCACACTCAGCATCTCCAGTCTCATCTGTACTCTGTGTTTAGTGCTTTGAGCAAATGCTAGTGTGCTAAATTTCTCAACCAAAGCGGTGATCACAGTTAATATATCTGCTAAAAATCTGGATGCTAACGTGTTAGCATTGCTGTGCAAATGGTCAGTTCTTTGATCTGGTATATCAGCTCGCTCTGCAAAATCAGTGCAAGCATTTAAGCACACCGATGTTGTCTCAATGCGCTGTGAGCTGTGGCATGGATATTATCACCTTTGGCCTTGCCAAATTAAACTATTTGAAAACTTCCAGCGTGTAGAGATCCAGAAGCAAGGGGAAAACTGAGTTTTGACATGTTCTGTTAACTGTTTTGTTTAACTTAGGTAATGTTGTTCAGTTTGCACATGACACAAACGTCTGATGCAAATTGATTGCAAAGTGGTGGAGGTTTCAGGAACATCTGCACTGGCTTTATTTTTCTGACCCTCTATAATGCTGTCGATGTCTAAAAGCAAGTCATTCCCTATTGGCAGAGGGTATTTTTGGTCACTACCTTATTTCCCAAAGGAGGTCATCGCAGTGGATGGATCCACACCTTTTATCTGACACAGATTTTATACCAGGTGCAATTTATTTATTTTATTTATTTATTTTTTTAACATAACCATCCCATTTATCCAGACTTGGGACCAGCACTAAGACTACCATATTAGATTAGATTAGATTAGATTCAACTTTATTGTCATTACACAAGTACAAGTACAGGGCAACGAAATGCAGTTTAGGTCTAACCAGAAGTGCAATAAGCAGCAGTGCAGGATAAAGGTAAAAATAAGTTATGGGTATATATGCCCCACTGAGCCTGGGTTTGCATCTGCTCCTGGGATGGGAACCATGCAAACCAAATGCATTAACCACTACGCTATGGGGTCATTTGTTCCCGATAGACTGTCATGTCAAAATACCCCATTTTGCATCAATTAAAACATGTTTATAACCTAGAACTAAATAGATTTAAACTCTATGGATATTTTCCTCCTTCATACCAACTAAACAGGGTCTGTTTTTTTCAGATTCTGCAGTAAGAGGCGTAGCTGCATTGATTGACAGAAGTGTAACCACTCAGTGTTTGCCAGGCCACAGCTGCTAATTGGAGTCAGTGAAGTGAACCACTCAGCTGCGTTTGTGGTGTTATTGCCTTTTGGAGCATTTTCAATTAAAATTATCGGGACTTGCTCTTGGGTATAGCCCGTTCAAGGTATATCTACTAATTAGCATTAATTAGCAACTCCAACCTCTCATCTAAAATATGCGAATTTGCCCCTCAAAAACAAGCAAACAAACAAAAAACAAAACAAAACATGGCAACGGAAAAAAAACATGTCGAGGCTTCCAAATGTGGTGTGTTTGGTTCATGTTGTTAAGTTGTTGATTTTTTTTAACTAAAGGAGGGAAAAATGTGCTTTTAAAAATACTCCTGTATGATTGGATTTGGCTATGGGATTAGAAGGGTCAGTCGTACCTTGGCATAGTCTAACGGCAGCTGATCCTCTGGACACTTGAAGACCCCCTCACTGCAACAAAAAAGCAAAAAAAAGCAAAAACAAAGTTGAGTTTAGTCTTGTATAAAAAGAAGACAGAGAAAACAGTTTAAAAGCATCTCAGTAAAGAAAATCAGACATTTTTAAACCACACTGACCCTCAGACAGAGCTAAAGGCTCTTCTATATTAGTCTGAAAGAGCAGCGTTGCTCTGCCCTTAGTGCTTCTCTGTCTCTTCACATAAACTTTAAATCTGAGAAGTTCTCTGACTGATCACGCTGCATGACGCACTCTCATGCACAGTGATGTCAGATCTGTGAGCTGCTGACTTTAATGACATTGGCTCTTCTGTGTTTGACCCTTCAGAGGACATGTCTGCACAGATTTTTATTACTGCAGAGGACAAAACTACACTGCTGCTTTTTCTCTAAAACATAAAAAAAAATGATTGTGAACCCAACTGTTTAGCTTCTTTTCTCTTTTTGCCCTTGTACCACAGCCGACAAAACACAGTTCTTGTTTTTAAATAGGCTTCAGTTTTTCAGTTTACAGACTGAACCTCGCCTTCATTCTACAGGGTCGTCCTCGAGAAGATTTGCCGATCTGCTCTTGTAACACCAAAACGACTATTTTCTGCATTTTTCCCCTGCAGTAGTAAAACTCAAAATAAGACTTGAACACCCGTTTTACTACATACCCCCTGTGCAGTTTTTGTGGCGCCACAGAAGTGCATTCAGCAGCCCGCTTAAGGTCCAAATGAGTGAGTGCCATGGCTCATTAGGGCAGCCGTCTCCCAAACTCCCAGCCCTGATGTTGTCATAAAATATTCACACATCTAAATAATAGAGGTAGCAGCCACTAGGGGTGAGCTGCTATACAGTGCCGAGGCTCACAGCTGCACAGCAGATACTTCCACACACACAAACTTAAACAGATACACAAAAAAGATGCAATCATGGTTCACCTCTTGAGATTATAACCATGTTATGACTGTCTGGAGCCTCCCTGCTATTTTAGAGTCACACATGTTATCATTGAAAGGTAGGCTATTTAAAAGATGTCAACTTGTGAATCTGCTCATAATAAACATGATCACAGGATCATGCTCAGGCTTCAAATTGCTATAAACGCACATTTTCATGCAGTTTTTCTACTCTCTTCTACTCTGTGTGTTGTCAAAAAGAGGAGACCTCCGTAAGTTCACAGGTGCCCCACCTTATATTTGTGAAGACCAAGCTGGAAATCACTATAATAGGTCCTAATTTCAGCAGTGATTTTGCCTAAAACTGTAAAGGAAACAAAAAGGCACAGGAAATGTGTTTTTACACAAAAGCCCTGAAGCTTCATCTGACCTGTGTGGAAGCCCCTCATAACCCCGACCACGGCCACATTATGCTTAAACTAATTAAGGGACAATAGTATGCAAACAGTAAGTGTATGCTGCTTTAATTTGCTTGGCAGTGTCACCTGACTGCAGGTCCCTGAGGCACAGGGACATGTGACAGTGCGGGAGTGCATGTGCACTTCACCCCCCGTCTAACCAGCTGCTGTGAAACCAGAGAGTGAGCAGCAAAGGGAGCGGGGGGGAGCAGAGGTTAGGCCTGAGATGGAGGGAGGGTTGATGAAAAAAAAAAAAAGGGGGGGAGGTTAATGCATGACGAGACAGCAGTAATTCTCTTCCATTAGGGTCACTGTGTCAGCAGGGAGCTGGAGACCAATTAACAACCCACAACGGGCTGTAAAAGGAGGTCAATCGATTAGAGGCTTCGAGAGCCCAGTCAGCATCTCGTGTGGTGTGAAATCATTTACAGTACTCGTGGCCATTGCGGATTTAGAACGCGCTGCCCGTCCCACAACTGTAAAGCAAGAGGAGATGGGAGGCGACAGGCTCTCCGCTCTGGACAGGGGCTGATATAGGCGCAGGCAAGAGTGGTGGGGGTTTACAGCCTGAGGCCCCATCCAACTCGGGCCACGCATCTGACACACAGAGAGGCAGACAGGCGAAAAGAGCCTAGTCACAGACTGTCAGGATAATTCCTTCCCCGGTCACAGAGAAGCTCCCACAGCTCCAGCACATTCATGTGTTCGGCCCCACGAGCGATAATGCTGCCCGACTCTCTCGGGTCATTCGTGAATCGAACTCGCTGTCGCTCCATGACAGCACATTAGCAGTGAACAGTGGGGCTGATGTGAGACACAGCTCCGGTTCAATTCATCCATCTTCTCTGCCAAATAATTTCTCTGGCTAGTGAGAGCTTTCTAGAAGAAATGAAATATAAGCCACAGGGCTGTGGCTACTGTACTGAATACTCTGCTACAGGACTGCTTCAAGTGACATGTTTCCTACAGCATGAGGCAAATGATTATCTGGATATTGGTACAAATGAATTTTTAAGCATTTATTTAACAGTAAAATGGAGAAAAGATGGGAAAACTGGTAGACAGATCAGTGGAGAGATGAGCACTGGACTGATTCTTATATAGCGCGTTTCTACTTAATTTGAACACTCCAAGTGCTCCAGGATCAGCTGACCTGCTTTACCTCCTAAGCTATAGCCACCTTATCTAAGGTGAGTTTTGACTCTACACGCTGCATTATCCTTATGGAAAAAAGGTCAAAAGCTCAATCCAATGAGCTAAAAAAGCAAAAAATATTTTTTTCTAAATGCTTGATGGTTTTTATTCAGAAAATTCTCTTGTATAGTTTGAAGCACTACTTTGGACAGATGTTTAATCCGACAAACAAAGCAATCTGAGGACGTCACAATGGGCTGTGGGGAATTGTGCACTTCTGCTGGACCTTGACATTTTATAGCACTTTACACAGTAAGCAATTAGCAGATCAGTAGTAAAAAAACATTGCACAGGACAGCCGCAGCCTGACTAAAGCTACTATAGGGTAAACATTACTATTACGCAAAGCCTTGAGGGTAAACTTGAACCGTGCATGTGGGAACTCGCAACCCACAAACGTCTTTTGAAATGAGTTCGTCATAAATGTGCATAGCAGTAAACAGTGTTCCGGGGCTGTGTCAGGAAGTCACAGGGGAGCAGCTTAAGAGTGTATAGCATACAGTTTAACACAATCACTTCATTAAAATTTTATCTCCTCCTTCTGTCCACTCAGCTGCTCTCAGGCATGCTTAAAATCACCTTAAATTCACTGGCAAGCGACACGCTCACATCGTGTTAGGGGGTAGAAAACACACCCACCCATCCACCAATCCGCCCTTAAACCCCTCTTCCCTCTAATTGCCCTCTCTCTCTTTCTCTCCCCTGTCCTTAAATCTTTTCAGGCCCAGATTAAACAGCCGTTCATTCACCCAGCTGATACCACGAGGACAGCCGTCACAACATGCTTCGTCACTCTGCGCGCAACTCCTGACAGGCAGACGGTGAGGAGTACAAATCCCTCAGGTTTAATCTCACCAGCGCAGAGCGGAGTGGTGTTTTTCCAAGAGACAGCGACCGGCCTGCAGGCCACACAGAGAGAACGTGTTGGTGACAGTCTGCCTCACAGTAACCTTGAAGCTCGCTCTGTATTGACTAAGAGAGAAACTCCTAAACAAACCCTTCTGTGTTTGCCATTGTGGCAGGCAAGGGCTGTCAAGACGCACAAAACAAACTAAATCAAAAGCACGAGAGCCTCGGAGAGCGCCAGTCTGTGGCACATTCAGACTTTTGTTATTGAGTCAGATAGCTTCGGGAGCCTTGACTGAACTGCCCACTTATCTCCCGCCGGAGCTCGCTGCCAGCTTTTATGTTCATCCTTATGCTAAGCCCTTTTGTCTTTTCAAGATATAACCAGGATTAACTTTAATATGCACAAACAAAACCTTAAATTCCACCAGTGCGCTCTGCGCAGTCTTTGGGTCTCACAGTTTAAACTCTTCCCATTTCCTCTCAGGAAGTTGAGGGAAAACAAGACCTTTGTTTTATCTCATCTACTGTTACAATAATCCCACAAATCCATCTGGTTTTGGGTTTATGTGTGCAAGAAGACAGGACTTCCTTGGTCTGAGTCTCGTGTTTTGAACAATAATGAATACAGATTTCATAGAGACATCACAGAGTATGTCACTTTTATGGTTCAACAGTTATTGAAATCTCCTTTTTTTTTTTGCAAATTTGACATAATTACTTACGAAACAAAACACGCACCTCAAGTTTCACACTGTATTAATATTTTTAATGTTTTCTGATATTTCAGTTGCAGGATTAGGGTTTAAAATCACGATTAATCTTTTGCGATACAGAAAAACAACTTTTCAATAACCATTTAATGATGTGAGAAGATCTGTTTCAGCTCTCGTCTCCCACTCTGCTCCAGTTGTTCAGCAGGCCTGGCCAAAATGTGCCACTGGTTATTCGATGAGCCACTCTTTGAGTAGAGGCACAACCCTCTGGGAGCTGCCGGTAGCTAACAAAGCCCCAGAGTTCAACCGCACGACCAGAACTGCAAGCGAGGCGGCAGCATTCTTCGTTTCCACGGTGTGTCAAACTATATGTGAGGCGGGCATTGTGCTTATGTGCAGATTAAGGATACGTAAG
>VUQR01023281.1:56649-70130 GCA_015108515.1 Hemichromis elongatus | reverse complement strand
TTAAAAAGTTGCTAATAAAGATTTTAACTGTATAAACTGTCTTAGGTCTTAATTATTCATTGTGTATTAAACTACAGGATTTTAAAAGGCAAGTTTACTGATCAGATGTGTAAATACTTGCAAGTATTGAATGATGTTCTGATCAATGGCCAACAGATGACCTGTGAACATTGGTAAATATTGATAAAACGACCACCCACAGTTTAGCTCCTTTACTCAGGATGTGTTGCTAAAGAGGAGAATGAACTTCCTGTAACGCTGTCCACTCACTTGGTGTAGGTCATGTAAACTGTACAGGGAGGAATCATATTATGTGACATCTCAACCACGCAGGGGCACAATGTTACTCAACTCATAACTTTAACAAGTTGAGAAACTTTAGTTAAATTCAGTCAGTCTGTGGGAGTTAAAGAAAGGAAAAAAAAAAGAGCCTAAACTGGAGGACGAACACGGAGGCGGACGGGATGAGGCAGACAAAGCGTCGGGCCAAACTCATTGATCAGCAGCAACACTGTTCCTCCCGCGCTCCCTTTGTTCAGCACTCTTTCTGCTTTTCAACCAGATGCAATCTACTGCTGTTTAGTAATCCAGAGGAGGCTCCCGATGACTCAAAACACTGCAAACCAGCAGCTCACGACAAACTAGTTAATATATTCATAGCGTCAATCCACCTCTGTGCTGTCAGCTTGTTCTGACACAGGAAGGCCGACTGAATGATCACCAAATAAGACATCAGTCTTTCCTGAAAGCAAGTGGAGCTTACAGAGAAGTTATCCCAGTTTCCCTCGGGGTGTCTTCATGTTTCATCAAGTAAAACTGAAGAAAGGCATCCGCTAAATAGCTGATTTTATAACTGACGTTAAACTGCAGATCAGCCTCCCAGAAACCAAGAAACCGCAGCATTTTTATGACACACAAAACTACATTTGAACAATTATAACGTGACGTTTAACTATAGAAAAGCATCAGAAACTGCAGACAGTCATCTTCTTGTCTCAAACAAAAGACTTTGTGTTTTGTCTTTCTCGATTTATCTTTCCATTTAATCACTCCAGCTCAGATTTGAATCATCACAGCAGCTGTCACCCATATCCCATCCAGACTCCGTAACATAAAAACAATAGAACAATAGTCTGAATGAAGAGACGAGATCTACTTTTATTCAAATCTGATGTGTGAATTCAGTTATCGGCCTGCATATGAAACAACTAATGATCATATTTCCAATAATTCAAATATTTAGCACAAAACGCTACAAATGTTGCTTAATCCCATCCCATTTACTTTTATCTAATACATCAGCAAATTCTCACATCGAGGAGGAATCAAGTTCTGAAAAAAATGAATTTAACTGATTTGTTTTCTGGCAAATCACAAATGTGGTAATCAGACAACTTTTCCAAAACAGTGTGACTCACATTTAGACCGCACTGTACAGATAAAAAAAAAAAAAAAAAAAAAAAGCTCATAAAGGACAACTCCCACAATCAAGTCTTTAGACCTTCTAGTGTGGAGGGCAAACACTAAGCAGCTTAAGCTATCAGACGCAACTGTAACACACAGATGAGAGCTTTTATTTAATTGGCTACTCTCTGTTCAAAAAACAAACAAACAAACAAAACACTGTCTCAAAGTCCACAACTAACAGGAAAACAACACATATGGAGTTAAGCATAAATGAGATAACAACAAAGAAAAACAGGAAATCTTAAATCATTTAAAAACAGATATTTTGGTCAAAAATCTGATTTTACCCTATTATTATTATTACTACTATTATTAAAAAGCTATCGGTACACCAGTATATTTGAAGGTTAACTTTAGGCTTAAAAAAAATAGTATTACCTAAATTTCTTTTACCTGTTTGTTTTCCGTTTTAAGTCTTTGTGATGGGGCTTTTAGGGACCTTTTTTTAAATATATATATATATCCCGACCAAAACAATAAAGACTTCAGTTCCAGCCATAATTATTAATTGAATTCTAACTTTAGAATTTACAAAAGACAACGAATTCTTACAAATCAAACCTGGTTTATTCAGTCGGATTCAGAGTTTTTTGCAGTGTCGATAAAAGTTGAGGTTTAAATGCAAATACTTCCACCTCCCTAGAGATTCAGTAGAGTGCTTTTCCCCACACATCTGACTGCAACTAAACATCATATAAGCACAAATCAGAAGTCAACCATCTAAACACATCTACTACTTTACATGGTGACACTGCAGCCAATCAGGCAACCTGGGAGACCCGTGATCTGCAGGTAAGCTGTTGGGGGATTCTGTGTATTACTTGAGAGTCCTCTAGGTGTAGTGGGATAATTAGCAACAGGGCCATCTTTAAAAGGAACAAAACAAAGACTCTGTTTGTAGGAGTCTTAACACTGACTCCAGTGTTGAACAGATTAAGAGGTGAGGAGGTCTGCCATACTGCTGACCTCTGAGTGAAAGGTTCCTCAGCGGCCCCCAGATGCCCCCGACCAATGAACTACTGTCTAATCCTGGACTCAAGAACATACACAAACACACACACACACACACACATACACAACCCACGCAGACTGATCCACCCCAGGCCAGAATCACAGACAGGATGGGGAGGCAGGGGCCCTCTGCAGGACACAATCACCACAGCATGAAAAATTAATGTAAAGGGGGGGGAAAAAAACTTTAACATAAAGATTACACTCGTAGAAAAAGTATAATCTGCGCATTAGATGAGTCTAAGTGATAATTAACAGTGATTAAATATTATTCCTGGTAAATGCTGCACATGCAGAGAGAGAAAAAATACACACACCTGACATCAAGAGGAGGAGGTTAAAGCCAGGCTTTGTTTACCAGGCCTCATATTGTGTTATTGCTCTAAGCAGCAGCTACACAAAAGACCAACATTAAAGCAGACCCAGGCAAAACGGAAGAAAGGTGAGCAGGGCACACCTTTCCATGTTTTTATTTACTGCTGCTCGACCGAAACTACGCTAGTAATTTCCGGTGTCGCCTGCAAAGAGGTGGATCCGTGCGCACGCAAACACACAGCATACCTCAGGAATTCTTGCAGGCAGGTGTCACAGAAGCGGTGTCCACAGGTGGACACTTGGACCGGCTCCCGCATCGCCTTGCTGCAGAGCGGACACTGGAAGCGTCTCTTTGGCTTCTCCAGGAACTTGTAATCAAACCCGGGCATGGCTGCAGGTTCTGTCGCTTTTGTTGGGCCTTTGACTGCAGGTTCAAGGTACAAATGTCCTTTCGATCCCCCCGCAAACGGGGCTGTCTAGCTGCGCTGCCGTGAAGCCGATGAGGGGTTCATATCACGTCCCTTCCGCCGCCGACGGATCGGGCTCTGCAGCTTCGTCCTCCCGCAGCGCTCAGCTGTCTGACGCAAACAAAGGTTGGACGGTCCGAGACAGGCTGGAGAAACGGTTCTCCTTTCGCAGGGTTTATGCTGGTCGGCAGAGCTGCTACAGCTGTGCGGATGACTCCTCTGGTGATGCAGAACTGACACACTGAGAGCAAAGCAAGAGCCCTCCGTCTGTTTAGGTGCACCCAGTCCCGCCTCCTCCTCCTCCTCCAGGCAGGAGGAGTCAAGGAGCTGAAACGCTCTGTTCACACCATTTTATCTCTGTGATCCCCTCTTTATGAGGCTTTAATCGAGCCTTTGTCCGGCTGCAGTGGGCTCTCATCGTTCTTTCATTTCACATGTGATAATTATCAATGCTTATGTATCAGCTTAAACGCCTTCAGGGGTCCACATAAAGTGTCGGAGACTGATAATAAATAAATAAATAAATTAATAATACAAAACATGCACAGTGCCAGCTGGTGAAGTCACACGTGAGAGAGGTTTTGCAGTAAAGATGTAAATCAAATAAAGAAAGACTGAATCCAACTCATACACCTACAGCACAGTCAGAGGGGAGAGGCGCCCTCTGGCGATGGAGCAGCACACCAGCCTGGTATTATTCCGTTTCCCCTTAAATGTTTCATGTATATGCTGCATTAAAAATAACCTCTGACATCTGCTGTTATACTCATAAAAAGAAAAAAACATACGGATGTCTTTTCGTCCACGGTGTCAATAAAGCACACAGCTACACATCTGGATCGGTTTTCACCTGCTGTATTGCCACCGGATTACATCACCATTACATCATCACACAGGACAACAAAGGCAGCTGAGCCATGTCCCCAGAAAAGGTGAGTAAGTCTGGAATAATATTCACAGTGGGTATTTCAAGGAAGAAATACCCACTGATTAAAAATAACGCATTGTGTGTTTATAGTATTAAAGTACATATTAATGACAGAGTAAAGAGGAGGGTAGTGGAGGTTCATTTTTCATTTTTTGGTCATTTGTAGTACAAAAAAAACTCTTTTTGAATTTATTTTTATTTTTTTAATAAAAATCAAAGCCGTAACACAAGAAAAGGTCACTGAGTAAAATTTAATGTGACTATAAATATAAAAATACATGCATATTTTAAAAAGCAGCAGTGGAAATGAGCATTTTGAGGTGCTTTTACTTGAAATGGTTTTTCTGTGATTTGTTTGGTTTGTTTATATGGATATATATGCATTAAAATCTTTATCTGAGGTGAGTCTCGGGCCAAACTTGTGAAAATAACAGGTAGTCACAATAGATCGAGGAATTTTTGGAATTATATTTCAGTGCTGTGAGACATCTAGTGTCATCAGAAATGCCTATCAAAGTGAAATCAGGCATCACCTTGATGTTTACGAGAAAATATCACAAACTAATCCAGATGCAGATTAGTAAGTAAACAGATTCATATAGCGCTTTCTAAGAAAAGGAACAAGTCACAAAGTGCTTTACAGAGATATCAGGAGAAAAACAAAGAAAACAAACAAAAAGGAGATCAAAATGCACCAAACTGCA
The DNA here is from genome assembly GCA_015108515.1 of Hemichromis elongatus. Classification (NCBI taxonomy): domain Eukaryota; kingdom Metazoa; phylum Chordata; class Actinopteri; order Cichliformes; family Cichlidae; genus Hemichromis; species Hemichromis elongatus. The sequence continues at coordinate 65,238 of VUQR01023281.1, read as the reverse complement.
CAATACACAAAACATCACCCAAATCTCTGTCTGAATAGATACGTTAGATACGACACCCACTTAGTTTTTACACAGGTACAGAGAATCAAATGAAGATCATAATCTGCCAGCCTAAGAATTTGGCTTGGCGAACAGGGAGTAGACAGACGATGCTACTTTCACCTCATAAAGCCAAGACAGGAAAAAAACAAGATTTCAAAATGATACCTAAACCTGAATGGATTCCATTGCAGATGCTGTAATGATGGGGTGACATGAGAGAATTTGAGAGTGAGTTAAAATCCTTGTAGCAGCATTTTGGACCGATTGGAGGCGATTAATAAACGCTTTAACGGACAAAAAGATAGAGCAGTACCATAATCCAAGGAGGAGGAGATGAAGACCTGAACGAGCATCTCCAGTTCACTCTTGAGCATTTTTTTTTCCTCACAGTGTAAAAGCAAGAGCCTTGATGTGAGCATCAAAAGTCAAAACAATTGATCAAAAAATGATCTCAAGATTATGTATGTTAGCTTTTAGTGTGAATAAGAAAGAAAACAGATATAGTCTAATTTGATGTATATACTTTCTGGAATGGTAAATCTTTTGCTTTGAGTTAAACATAAAAATATTTGTTTTCGATACAATCATTAATTAAATTAAGACAGTCACTGTACTTCTGGATCAAGAGACTCTGGAGTGACAGAATTTCCAGCCTTAGCTGAGGTATGTAGTCTCAGACTGCTCTCAGCCTAAATACAGAATCTAATCATGTAACTGCAATGATCTCTGGATTTACTATCGGAAATGAAGCCATGCAGCAGCATATAAAGTACTTCAAACTGACCCCACTTTGGAGTATTTGGACTTCAGGTTCTGTGGGAAACTTTCTTAATTTTCCTCAAATCTTTCATTATTACAGGTTCAAGTTTACACTGCTTGGCCCAAAAAAGCTCCTCAGCTTTGATCGTGGCACGCATTTGTCGTGGCGTTACTTCGAGAAGTTTGTGCAATGTGACATTTATTTTCCAATATCTCATATTGATGATGGGAGACTCATACCTCTGCGTAACATCTTCTCAACAACATCCCAAAGATTCTCAGTGGGGTTAGGATCTTAATGAACCTAGACCTTTAACCCAGTGGAAGACTTTTATTTCTTTAGTTAAATGCAGGCGGTGTATTTTGCCTATATTTACTTCAGAATGAACTACAATGAAGGTTTTCTACATTGTAGTTTTTTCATTTGTAGTTAAGCTTTATCAAAATGCTGGTATCTCCATCAGAGCGACGTGTTAAATAAAATAGTTACTGTACTCTGAACAGTTTGGCAAGATTTGATTTTGGTCATCACATAAACACAGATTTCACACTGTTCTGTACATCAACATGATTTCATTGAGTTACAAGGAGAATGCTGATAAAATAACAAAAAGGGCTGCGCCTGAAGTCGCTCCCTGTTTACTCTACAAAGAACTTTATTTACTGTTCACCATTTTCTGTAAGTGCAAAATGTGAACGTCATCTGCTGTTCAGAGTCCTACGCTGGAATGAAAACAGCCCAGCATGTGCACCACTTCCTGCTGCAGACAGTAAACAGTCTGAAATCTCCTTTCACTCCTCTCATTGAATTGCTGTTTATCCTACAAAAGTAAATGAGTGAACGAGCGACTGGTTTCAGACACAGCTCAGTACATCGTTACGTGGTTCGAACACCACTGTAATCCAATAAATCTCAAAGTGACCAATGACGTGGTGCTGGCTTCATTTGTCTGATGAACACTCAAGTGTCTTCATTCTTTTTGTTTCATTCACCGGCTGCTCGAGAGAGCTTAAACCAGTTTGACCTTTTAATGGTCTTTCTTGTGCTGACACTGCACATGAGAGCGCACAATAGCTCACTGCATGAGCCCAGCCTAATGACTTCCTGTAATATAGCTTTAGTATCTGTGTTGCAACATTCCTTTCACCGACCTGATGTGAGATAAAACCTGTAGCAAGGCTGTGACCTTTTTCTGTGCTTTGCTCCGTGAAATCAAACCATTGAATGAAACACCTTAAAAAATAGACAGAAAAGATAGAGAGAAAGGCTGAGGCTGCAGCTGGGATGTGAAAGGAAATCTTTCTAAATTCGGCACAGATGGGTCTCTAGGAGGAAGGGGTCCTCCTCCTCAGTCCGCTGCTGGGCCTCACGATAGCCGCAGAGTGGGTTATTTTTCAGGACAAGATCATCTGGAGATAGCCTCCTCGAGCAGAGCTGAAGCAGAAACAGAAAAGGATGGCAGTGTCAGTAGAGCTGAATCAGGTCCAAGTGTTTGACCTAACTGGGAACTGGTTCTATCTTCTCTCCTTTAAATATAACAGCAAGATAAAGAGCTTTTGGTTTTGTACTGAATTAATCTGAAGATGCTGCCTTAGCCTGAAATCTTCACTACATTTTGGCATTAGACAAAATCTTCATTGACCCTACAAAGAAAACAATTAGCAGGTTAATCAGCTCTTAACCTTCTATTGTTGCACAATGTATTAAAACCAATAAATCAACTGGCCAGTAATGAGGCTGACATTAGACAAAATCTTCATTCAATGAATATCAATACAAGCTTGTCATGTTGTCTGGTTTGACCCGCCTGAAGCACTGTGAGAAGTTCAGAAGTCTAATAGAAAACGTAACATTGCAACAGGCGATCCAGATGTTCCACAAAACTTTGAAACCTGGTGATCTTGTACTTGGGTGTTTTAGCTTTTGACCTTCACATGTGTGTTTCCAGATGTTCGCCAGATCCTGATCAATGAAACATTGTTCAAGTGTTTATCATATCATCCACACACATCAGGTCGAAAACACTGACCTACATAAAGAAACTGTCCTGTTGTCAAAACTCTAAAAAAGCAGCGTTGCATGATTCAAAGCTCAAAACAATCATTTTTTATCTTATGGACCTTTAGGACCTCCCTCCGTTTCTTTCTGTTTCTGTTGTTTAATGTCAAAGCGTTTCATTTAGCAGAGTGAAACTCACTCCCTTGGGCATTTGTGCAATGGTCTGTACTGTAATCTAAACCTCTAACAGTGGTTGGTCTCTATGTATCTGCTGCTCAGCTCAGGCCAGAGAACCATTTAAACAGCAGCCCTGCAGCCTGTTGCTGGATTACCAGCATCTCTGTTACTTATTGAGTTCTGATGCAGTTTAATCTTCTCTAATTCTGCAGCTGTTTTCAAATATAAAGTGGAATCTAAGCCCTCAGTTTTTCACCATCCCTGTTTACACTACCATTTTCTGTTCTACCCAGTAATACCTCGATCACCTACAGTTACTTTTAGTGTGCAGATAAAAATTATTTTTGTAACATAAAAACTAATTTCTTCATGTAAACAACCCCCCTGGCACTCTGTCTGTAAAAGATGGAAGTACTCCACATTTTTGGCCGCAGCTGAGCTTTCAAACTTACAAATGAGTCCTTTCACTATTGTACACAGACGAACATGCATCTCTACTGATGCTATCGAGGGACCTTGTCTCGAGTTAAGCTTGTCTTTCATCTGGGAAGTAGTGATATTTCACCACATCCCGACATCTCACAGAGTTTGTTAACAGAGGATAATGAGCAAAATATTACGTTTCACTGCCAGCAGGGTGTTGCCATGACAACAAGCCACCGATGTCACCACAAACGGATGACTTTCATCGAGCTGCACTGGCTTTGGTATCCCAGAATCCTCCTCTTTTCTTCCCAGGCGGCCGCGGGCCCCCTTGCCCCACGTGTACACCTCCCCTTCTGCAGAGAATAGAAACAGAAGAAGAAGAAGAAGAAGAAGAAGAAGAAGCAGAAGAAGAGGATGGTCACCAAATTGAAAGTCACAACGCCAGCCTGTATTAATCCACAGGTCTTTAACTGATAGCTCCGTCTCTCCTGCAGTGGCAGCACAATGGCTCAATCTGACAAAGTCAAACAAAGCCCATCTTCCACAAAGAAAGCAGAGCTGGCCTCTCTCCAGGGAGCCAATCATTAATATTACATTTTACTGTTTTACCATCAGCTTTAAGAACAACACACACACAAAAGAGCATCTTAGAACGGCAGAGCTTCTCAGAAGTAAAGATAACCAGAGGTTCACCAATCTGCAAAAAACTACATCTACAAATTGTGGAACAATTTTTGAACAATGTTCCTCGACATAAAATTGTGAATCTTATTGTCATCTGCAGTACATAATACCATCAAAAACTTCAGAGAATTTGGAGAAATCACTACTGGATTGGTTTAAGATTGTCGAGCTCTCAGGCTACCAACTTCAAGGTCCCAAATTTTTCAGAATTGGTGTTGTACATCACAATTGTGTGGTGGCACAGCCGGTCACAGAGTCAAACTAAGATACAATAAAATTCCTATGTAGAGCAGCTAAACAACAGCTATCAATAAAATGTGGTCTCTATTAGATTAAATCCAGATTAAATCTAAAGTTATCCATTTTAAAATCCTGGGTGACTTCCTTCTCAAGTTATCAATTTAAAATCACCTGTGTTTTTGTTTTTTTAAATAGAAATACCTAAGGTATTAATTTGAAATGCCTTTGTCATTCTCAAGTTATCGCATTCACAAGCTCCACCTCGTCCACCCGGCAGGTTGATGATAACACAGCAGTCTTTTACAGCTGAGGGGTAAAAAGATATTTCTAACAGTAATTTACAGTTTCATGGACTAATATTGTTAGACATGGTAGTTCTCACAGTTTATGTTTCTCTGGCACACCAAGCAAGTCTTACTTGCCAGAAAAACAGATTTCGCCTGATTGCAGCTTAAGCTATGTGTACACACACTTTTCTCCTTCTTATTAGTTCCAGTAATCCAGTGAACTCTCAAACTGTACTACATCCCCGGCCCATCTTAAACCTGAACGGCAGCCAGAAAATACTGAGAGTTTAGGTGTGCAGGGTCTTCAAAAACATCAAGGCGTGATATTTAATCCTTTCTACTCATAAGTATGTTAACCTGATATCATACTTTATGTAAAACGAGATTTTATTTTTATCCTCTGTCACACAGCCAACATATGTTGATCATTCTTGTTCACAAAACTCTAATGTGTGAGTCTCAATAAAAGTGGTTCAAAAAGAAATCTGCTGATCTATGTTGCACTGTTACAAACATGATAACAGGTAAAATAGAGCAGCAACAGAAATAGGAGTTGGGTTAAATAAAAAATGTAATAAGTGTGTGTCAGAAAACATCACATGATCAATGCCAAAACTGTGTTTGTTCCAGGGCAACTCTCAGCATCGGTAACATATCCCACAATGAACATTATTTTGATCATTCTACTCACCAGATCCTATTGCTAAGGTGAAGGCATCGCCACAGGCAGCCATGGTGATGCCCTGCAGGCCGCACACTTTGCAGGGGGCACGGCTGCTACGTCGGGAGCTGGAGCCAATTTGACCGTGCTGGTTGCTGCCAAAGGTGAAACACTGACCATTTTCTGAACAACGAAAACATAGAGACATAAACCAAGAAAAAGTTTAGGAATTAGATTAGTGGTGGCACTACACATTACTTTGTTAGCAGTTTTTCCCTTGTGTGCATAAGAAAAACTTAAGTGTTAAATGAATTGTAGTAGTATTATTTTTTGTACAGCAGTTGCCTACCGAAGGTCTGAGGATAACAAAAAAAAGAGGTCACAGAAATTATTCAGGACTCTTTGTTGCATCCCACTAAACCCAGTTCTGTCAAAAGGAAGAGAACTACTGCAGTTTTGTCAGGGCTAATCTCTTCAGTCTTTCTGGAAAGCTTTTCGGAAGCTTTCTGGTTTCTGTTTGTAGTCAGCTTTAGTCTGGGGGCTAGCCAATCACCAACCAATCATATTTGAGCAGGTTCTGGATGCAGATAAACAGTCTGCGTAGAGAGAGTAAAAAGAAGAAAAGCATTTGCCTTTAAGCAATCTCTAAAAATCAGCTATTTAAAATATCTGCTTCTCTCTCTATTTAGTCTTTCTGTGTTCCCCTCAAATTAGTTCATCCATCCTTTACTTATGCCCTTGATTAATTTCCTTCTTTATTCTGATACCTAGATTTCTCTTGTATCCTGCTTTGGATTTCAACTCTTGTTAGTTAATCATCATGATAGTTTTCACCTTTGTCTGGTTTCCCTTCTGTTTCTCATTTCCAATCAGCCCTCCGTGCTGCGTATGAGTAGTTCTATCTTCCTCTTTGTCAACTCATCTGTTGTACCACCTGCTTCTCTCATAAGGTGCTGCTTCTAAGTCATGTGCTTGTTGGCAGTTTTTGTACTTTTGGATTAGTCAGCTTTTTTCCTCCCTGGAACGTGGAAGTAGAGCCTGCTTGGTGTATTACTATGTGTGCAAATCTGTATTTGGGTCCACCTTTGGACAAGCTTAACACACAAAAGCACTCACAAAGAAATGCTACAATAACTACAAAGGAGACTCTTTCCAAAAAAGAGAATCAATTAATACATTTCTTGAACCTGTAACAGCGACAGAATGCGCCGTTCCAATGTCAATGTAAACAATCTTTTCAGTGTTGAGTGGGGCTGATTGGACTGGAGTGTAAGAATGAACTTCTTCCACTTGATTCAAGGGATTCGGTTCCTCTCCAGCTGTGATCTCATCCAGGCCAAGCTTGTTGAACCTGAGCACAATAAAACAACCAAACAAAAACTGTTAACAGACACAATTTTATTGCATTCGTCCAAATCTTAAGTGTTTGTTTAAGTTTCCATAAAACTGAGAATATAAGACTGTTTGTTTCCTTTAAACAAACACAATACCAGCACTCGCTCATAACTATCGTTTCTTTTTTGCGTTCCAGTCTAGTTTGCTATGATGTGTATCAAGTTCCTATCCCGTTGGCTATGAAGTCTGTTAAGTTTCATGTTATATAAATAGTTTCACCTCCTATTTTTAGAACCACTTTGATTATTATCCAGCAAGATAAAAGCCCCAAAGGTTTGATCAATCATTGTTTGTGTTAACAATAATTTTGTGGATATTTTTATCCGTGATATTGTGACGATAGCTATAAAGTTCCTCTTATCCATCAATAAACATAAAGAATAATAACTTAATGCCAGTAATCTTTTAGTTTCATATTTATCAAGTATTTAATACGTGTTTAAAGTCTGCAGCTGAACTTAATGCTAATGTGTATATATTTCATGTCTGTAAGCCACAGAAGTGTGAACAAAGCTGTTTACTGCTCTTGCTCTCTCCTATTCACACATACATCCTGTCTGAGAGAGAGGGATTAGCGCTGAGTGAATGCAAAGGCTTTCTCATTTTAAGAGAATGTTGTCTCACAGGTTGTGCACTAGGAAAGTACCGCTCTGAACTTTTAACCTACCATCAACTCACATGTTTATAGACTGAGTGATAAAATGTTAGAATCTTTTACGGAAAACATGCAGTAAAAATGTCATCTTAGCGTTATATAATGCTGCTCATCACTTCCTCATATTCGTGACACTTTTGAATCAAGAACCAGAAGAGTCACCTGTTGCTTCCACATGCCACAATGCTGTGCTGGTTGCTGATAATCATGGAGCAGTCAACTCCACACACCACCCTCTGGGCTTCGAAGTCGCCAGGTAAACACACTTGCTGTGGAGAGTTGTGGGTATCCTGGGTGCCGAGCCCGAGGCGACCTTTCAGACAGAGACCCAACCAGTAAGCGCTGTGTTGAGATGCAGCTGTCACAAATTATACAAACAAACATCAAAAAGAAGAAAATAAAAAACTGTTTTTTTTACTATACCATTGTCTCCTCTTCCCCAGGCAAAAACCTCTCTTTCATTGGTCACAGCGAGAACATGGGAAGCACCGCAGGATACCTGAATGAGCTCATAACCAAGCAGAGCCTCCACTATCTTGGGCTGAGAACAAAAACAGTGTCATCAATAAAATGAAAGCTCTTTAACAAAAATCTGTAGGGACGTTACGCCTTCAAAGCATTCATTTAACTGTATAAAATAAAACCACATCATTCTTGGTTGAATTCACCCCTCTCTCTCTCCCTTTGTTTCCTTTCTGCTTCTCTACTAACAAGTGCCCCTAATAATAATAAAAAAATGTATTTTTAATGACCATCACTTTGGATAAAGTCTTTTAATTATTCATAGATCCATTATTATTTAATTGTTATTGATTCATTGTAAATTTTAAGGCATGTCTGCTTTTAATGTGTGCTTTTCTGTAAAAATATGAGGAAAAGCACATCAAACCCTGAAAAAAGTTATTTTTTTTACTTTACAGTGTTAAAATTATTTTAACACTGTAAAGTTGCAAAGCACACACAAGCTTGTGTAGAAGAGTGTAGAATGAAGTTTAACCCAATCACTGTGTTTTCTACAGTCATTGGTCTGACCCCTGTCCCATCCGCTAACCTGGAGGAGGCGGGGTTTATGACCTATACTGCTGCCAGACACCAGGGGGCGATAGAGACGTTTTGGCTTCAATTTTGGGGAGCTGTCGCATCGTCCATGTTTTCTACAGTCATTGGTCTAACTTGTCAGCTCTTTAGGACGACATCTGTATTTTTTTGCTCCAATGTTCCAACAACCCAGCTAATATTCCTGCACATTCACTGCTAGCTAGCG
>VUQR01023281.1:30100-56629 GCA_015108515.1 Hemichromis elongatus | reverse complement strand
CTTTACAGTGTTAAAATTATTTTAACACTGTAAAGTTGCAAAGCACACACAAGCTTGTGTAGAAGAGTGTAGAATGAAGTTTAACCCAATCACTTGTTTTCTACAGTCATTGGTCTAACTTGTCAGCTCTTTAGGACGACATCTGTATTTTTTTGCTCCAATGTTCCAACAACCCAGCTAATATTCCTGCACATTCACTGCTAGCTAGCGAGCCTCCTGCACTCTATCTGGGTAGCTTCCACACATAAACCAAACATTTTTTCCAGCAGCCCACTGTGGATTCAATCATATTATACTGTAGAATAACTTCAGGGTCACAGAATTTGTATTTTTGAGTTTTTGTTTGTTTCCTTGACTGATGGATTTCTCTAATATGTAATTTACCTTTATTAATGTAAATAGTTGATTTGAGTGGAATTTACAAAGAAATTGTATAACTTTTATTTAGGTATACCTAATTTCTTACACTGGCAGCTATCATTGCATTCACTAAGGCATTCAAATTGTGTACCTGCGTTACATCATTGAAGTTCCCATGTCCTAGACAGCCGTTGCTTCCACTTCCAAACGTCATGATAATGCCCCTGTCTGAAAATTGGAAATGAAAAGAAGGGATTAACAGGACTATTAGTTGATGAGTGTAGGTGTATTCTTACAGAGGCCAACAGAATGCTTCTAATCCCCATCTAGGAAACACTAATCTGCAACACAACAGTGAAAACTGATGAAAGAGACAAGAGCTAAGAGAAAAGAGTCTTTAATCCTGTGTTATCGGCTTTGTGATGCTGGATGGGTTGACAACACCCTCCCAAAACACGCTGTGAGTGTACCACAGTGTGAGAATGAGAGAAACAACCATTCCTAACTGCCAGGCAAGCATAAGGGTTATGTTCAGGTAGATTCACAATATCATAAAGAGATGGCTGGCTGTATCCAAAGATTGCACTCAAATGCTATTTTAGTGTTTGGGGGATGAGAATAAACAGATTTTCTACAGCACAGCTCCCAACTAAACTCACTGGCACGGCTGTGATCTCTCTGATGGCTATCCAAAGACCAATGGCCCACCAACCTGTCATGCAGGTGGTAAAGAGATCACCACAGGACACAGACTTGATGGTGACTCCAGACTGACCCTCGAGGAAGCGAGAAATGAACTGAGGCTGGATCTGCTCCACCACACCAGGAAGACTGGCCTCAGAGGACCCCACTGATGGAGCCTGTGACAAAAAAACGTTATTAGACTGAAGCAAGCAGAGAGTCTCTTTATGGCAGTAACAGAGGACATCATGAGTCTGCAATATTCAAGCCTTCCAGATGTTTCTTCTAAAGCATACAAAATACCCATGTAGAGATTTTCTGCTTTTTCAGGCAAGAATATCTTAAAACTCAAAATATGGATGAAAAAGTGCTAAAATCCTTCAATCTAATGGTGCCTGTTTAGTACTGCAGCTTCGCTATTTGAGTATTTAAAACTTTATCTTTGCTCTTAGAACTGAAGAAGCTTCTCAGATAATAGGTGAAACATTTTAAAGAAACCTAGAGAAGTCTAGACACTTTTCTTTCCGAGCTCGTTGGAGAATGTTGACCTGGATGACTAAGAACCTTCACAAACGTACTACAACAAGTACTGGCTCATAATTTTTTTTCAGCTATAATTGTAAGTTTAACAGTGGAAACATCAGCAAGGCTGAGGAGAGTATATCAGATCAAAGCTGCTCCTTTAACACTGTGTCAGACTTACAGGGAAAATTTTTACGTTACAATACATTTATTATGATTTACTTCAGGAAAAGAAGCCAAAATGTAAAAAATAGAAAGAAAAGAAAACGCACACACAGACCTCCCATGTGATCAAACGGCCAGACTTGGTTACACCCATCTTTTGAGTGCGGCCCAGTGAGACCTGAAGCACTTCCGTGTTGAGCATCGGGAGGCGGAGAGGGGTGGAAATGCCACTTCCCCACGTATACACAGAAGACAGCGGGAGGGAATGCACCTTTCCTGGTCCTAAACCAAATGATCTATCTGTTTCAGCGCAAAAAAAAGCAAACAACAAGTTTTGCAACTGACGCTATCAGTCTAGATCTGCCAGTACTATGGTCAAATAACTACATGCTTCACCTCTTGACCTGTTGGCAGGAACTCTCCCTCCTGGTCTACCTTGAGGACCAGTTTGGACAGTAGACAGAGGTTTCTCAATCCTAGAAGAAAAGAAGATACTGATAAAGATAAAAGTCATTACACAAAACATTATAAAAATCTCAATCTCATATCAAAACTCTTGTAGTTAAAATAATTGTATTTTATTATTAATTAAGAATAAAGGCTGTACCTGCGCATTTTTACATTTCCTATATCTGTGTAGAGGTTAAGCAGGGGCCTGATGCATATGGGCAGAGCCATTATTTCATTGAGTTGAGGCCGTTTGGATGGATCCAAATTGAGCATGTTGAGAATGAGCTGCCGGAGTTCTGGGCTGTATCGGTCTGAGATCGGCGCAAAGGTACCGCTCATGATCTTCAGAACGAGAGCGGGGAGATTCTGAAAGAAAAATGAAATAGTGAAATCACAAGATGAGTCGTAAATTTATGTAAAAAGAATAATCCATCATCCACCCTAAATCCTTGTCGAAGCAAGAATTTTTCACAGCACTAAACCGCAGTGGAATCGGTAGTGAAACAGACTTGAGCAAAAGCAAAAAAGATTTGAATGAATTATTGATCTGAGTGGATATCAGAAGCAGTAACAATCTGTTTGTGCTTTAAAGTGGGACAACCTGCGGGTGCTCTTATGAAATATTCTGAGAAATTTTAAGAATCCCCCATTGTGTTCACAGAGTAGTTCTGATGGTTTCAATGCCTTTGCACACAGCAAAAGTTTATAATTTATACATTTAAGAAGAAGAAGAATGCAAAAAAAAATAATGCAGTATTATCATCACACCCAAACTGGGACACTATAAATTATATGCATTTATTACAGCAGCCTCGAAGGCTCTCTTGAGGCTCGCTAGCTCATACAGCACACAGCCCAAAGCCCAGATATCACTCTTCTGGTTATACGGCTTTCCCTCACACAGCTCCGGGGAGATGTAGCAAGGGGTCCCGACAACCTTTAACGTGAAATAAAGGAGGTTTTAATTCCATTTCAGAATGCAAATTCTAATTCTAAAAAATAAAGGGAAGAGGGAAGCTGATTCACCGTGTAAGCTTTGCTTTTGCTGACGAGGATTTTGGAGATGCCAAAGTCTCCGATTTTGACAATCATCTGGTGTTTGTCAAGAAGAATATTCTGAGTCTTGAGGTCTCTGTGCAAGATGAGCTTGTTGTGAACGTGGTACAGGGCGAGCAAGATCTGCACAAAGAAGTGAAGGATGGTGTCTTCGTCCAGCAGTGAGTTACAGCGCTTCTGTATGTAGTCAGCCAGCGTCCCACCTGCATGGAGAAAACATGAAGGAAAGAATAAAAAACAACACAGATGACTTCTGTTGGAACCATAATGAAAGTTACTATGTTGGTTTGAGTAGTGAAATGATATCACAGCCAATTAGCATTGGATTTATAAGGCCTGAAAAGGCTTTAAGATCACAGCATGTGTTCTTATTGCTAAAGTAAAACTAATTATTCCAGCCATTTAAATAAATCATATGTACACTTTTTATCTGCAAAAAATAGACTTTTTGGATGTTTAACAAAAACTAAAGTCCAATTATTTCTTTCAATAATTTTCTTTCATGTGAAGAAACATACCAATAAATCCAGGCAGGATGTATTTACCAAAAAAAAAAAAATCACTGCTAGAACAGTTGTATGACCAAGAAAAGACAATGAGTGAAAAATGCTCATAAAAACAACAGAAGATGTAAGATGTTATATCTGAATCAAAACAAATTCAGTACACCAATATCTGTAAGCTATGAAAGTTCCACCTGTAAAACAAGCTACTTAACTAATCACAAAAATAAGAAAATGACATTTAGAAATGCAGAACTTTGCAGGCCTTGGCAGCAAAGTCTTCATCTTTAATATGAAAATATAACGTTCCAAAAGCAACTTGCGTGATGATTTTAGATTTGTGTTGTAGGATTTTTTGCAGAAAGCTGATCTCACTTTTGGCAATCTAAATTTTTTACATTATAGATAAATAGATTACTTAAATTTAATACTATTGCACAGCCTCATGTGGTATTCCCAGGCCTTTACATGGGAACGAGGAAAGGTATGAAGGTCTAAAGCACTAAGTCATGGGAAAACTAACGTGCTATACAATGAACAAAAGGGAGTTGTGTAATAGGATATTATAGCGAGGTTACCTGGAGCATATTCCATCGCTATCATCAGGGCCTTGTCTTCCAGGAAGTTCTCATAGTACTCTATAATATTTGGGTGGTTGAGCAGTTTCAACACCTGACACTCATTCTGTGCTGCCAGACGCTCGTCTCGTGACATTTGCTCCACCGGGATCTCCTTCAGGATGACATAGGCCGCGTCGCTGCGCCTGCGGCACAGGTGAACAATCCTGACAAGAGAGCAAAGTGAAGAAGAATGAGAGATACAGTTTCCTGAATAAATACGAGCAGGGTGATTTGCTGAAGTTTAGATTTGACCTTGTTGAGCTCTGGCACTGATTTATTACATGTTACTCTCCAGGAAAGTGATAATGTGAACCAAATAAACACAGTAACACAGCCATGTAAAATAACCTCAGTATTTAACTTAAGATTTTTAGGCTTACATGGAACAAAGATTTAAAAGAATAAAGAATTTGAAAAATATGACCCTTTCACAGCGTTCTGTAATAACCTTTAAGAACTACTCCCACACATGGCGGGTAAAGAATAAGAAGAGAAATAAATGGAAGGGACACACCAACACACCAACACTGTGCATGCCTTCTTAGCTTAAAATCCATCTGCATGCATTTATGAAGAAAAAAATAAAAACAAGTTATCAGCCGATTTAACATCTGGGCTCAAAAAATAGCTCTGCCATGCTGTGGGACCAACATTGTGTTCTACTTAAATAAAGTACTGACATAAAAGTACAGCTGTGCAGATCAGGACCTTGTGACTTCCCACCTCTGATGGAATTATTTAAGTAGTTATAAATAAACTGCGAAATGAGCAGAGCAGGCTCAGGATAAATCCGTTTGCTGTGCATTATTTATGAAACGTAAGCAGCACAATCCCACGTCTCATTGTGCAAACATCAAACAGACCATCTTTAAATGACAGCTTTATCTTTCAGATGTGAAGTATGACCAACACCAATTCAAAGTGATATGAATGTACAGGTATGGAAAACAGGACTTCTTTTTTCCTGCCTCTATGGTATTTTGATCACAAATGGGAATTCAGACAAATAATAAAGACATTTCCATGTTACACGTCAAACTTCAGCCATGTTTCGGTTAGATTAGTTGATTTTGTTTCAGAAAACATCAGAGGCTTTCTCCATCGTACCTGAAAAGTATATTTGATTTGTGTTACAGTCCTGACGTTTCTGAGATGTTATTGAAATGACGTTTTTTGGAATTTGTTGAGTTTTGGTCCTGTTATTCCAGTCTGCCCTGTGTTTCAGTCTTTGTGTCCCCTCTGTCTCTATTATCATCTTTAATGCGAGTCTTCTTGTCTGGCTTTGTTTATTATGTTTCGATTGTTCGATTATTTTCTTTTTTACTTTTATAGTTAGATTTCTCATCTTGATCCAGTTTTTATATCTTGTCCTTCTTTACTTGTTTTTGTTTACCATCAGCTAGGCTTTGTTCCCACTACCCTCTCATTTCCAATCAATATATGCTGTGGACAAACAGTCAAAAAAATTCCCTACTTTTACCTTAATGGTCAGGTGTAATTGAGACTATAAGCAAAAGAGAAGCACGGTCATCAGAGAATCCAACTTTACTTACACTATACAAAGCTTCTTAAGAATGTGATGGCGGATGTTGTTGATGTTCAGAAGAGTAAAGATAACAACTAAATCTTAAATACTTTGGTTAACATGTTTGTGTCATTTTCTTTCATGCAGTCACATAAAAAAGAGAACCACCCCTAAGAAGTTTAACTCCATTAGCAAGGCTGGACATTTGAATGAACAGGACCGTGGAGCTCATAAAGTGAAATAAAATGCCAGTTAAAATGAGATTATTTTCTCCAGTCATATTTTCTGATAATCTAGTGTAATTCCTCAATATAGCTCATAATCTTTATTTATGGAGCTTTTCCTACTTATAAAGCTGCCCTTTTTGATGCAGATTTTATGACGGTAGCTTAATATTGATCAATAAATGAGCTATAAAGGTTTAGCACATAAAAAGGAAAATCAAATACTAATATGTGAATTGATTTCTTAGTATTTAGAGAATTCAAACAGCTCTAATTATGCCCACTATGTTCATTATTGCAGTTTACTTCATGCAGAAACCTTCCAAAGAAAAATCTTTAACCATCTTTTGTTTTGACTTTGAAAATTATTATTTATTCAGATGTGACATGGTAGTGTTTTTGTCAGTGGCCATAAAGTTAGTGATTAGAAAAGTATTTGTAGAGTTTTATGACCTCTTGGTGTTTTTGTTTATCAGCTAAAATTAGATATCTTCATGATGCTTAAAGGATTAAAAGTTTAATTCAATTCAAGACTTCAGCGTCTCTTTCTTAAGACTTGCCAATACATACTCTTTTTTCACAACTCCATACAAGCTCATTAAATTGATTCAATTTTAATAATAAAATCTACAGTTAAACTTTGAAATTTGGTTTGTAGGCTAGTTACAAACTATTTAAACTCATAGCTCATCTTACCCTGTCAGCTGGACCAACTAACACTAAATTACTCACCCATCCAAATCATTGAAATCAGGTGTTCCAATCGCTTCAATGACCATAAGTATATAAAATCAAGCACGTTGGCATTCAGATTGCTTCTGCAAACATTTATGATAGGTCGCTCTCAGGAGCTCAGTGAATTCCAGCATGGTATCATGATAGGATGTCACCTGTGCAACCAGTCCAATCATGAAGGTTCCTCACTTTTAACTATTCCACAGTCAACTTTCAGTGGTATTATAAAAAAGTGGAAGAGATTGGGAACAACAGCAACTCAGCCACAAAGTGGAAGGCTACGTAAAATCACACAGCTGGGTCAATGAATGCTGAGGTGCACAGTGGACAGAAGGTTGAGTCAGAAGAGAGTCAGCATCAGTGTCTAGACTTCATGAAATGGGTTACCAAGACTTACATCACCAAGTGCAATGCAGAGCACTGGATGCAGTGGTGTAAAGTATGCCACCACTAAACTCTAGAGCAGTGGAGACGTGTTCTCTGTAGTGACATATCAAGTTTCTAAGTCTTGAAATCGAATGGACAAATCTGGGTTTGGTGGTTGCCAGGAGAACACTACTTGACTGACTGCATTGTTAGCATGAAGTTTGATGGACAGGCAATTATGATGTGGGTTTTTTTCAGGAGTTGGACTGGGACCTTTGTTCCAGTAAAAGGACCTCTTAATGCTTAAGCTTATCAAGACATTCTGGGCAAATTTATGCTCCCAACTTTGTGGGAGTTGAGGATGTTTGGGGATGGCCCCTTGCTGTTCCGACATTACTGTGCACCAGTGCACAAAGCAAGGTCCATTAAAATGAGGGAGTGTGGTGTGGAAGAACTTGCCTGACCTGCACAGACTCCTGACCTCCACCCGACAGAACACCTCTGGGAGGAATAAGAGCAGAGACTGTAAGCCAGTCCTTCTCGCCCAACATGGGTGGACCATTCCTGCCTTTAGAGGAATGGTCCATTATCTCCATAAACACACTCTTAAACCTTGTTGAAAGCCTTCCCAGAAGAGTTGGAGCTGTTATAATTTCAAAGGGTGGACTAGAATCAAATTAAACCCTATGAATAAAGAATGGGCTGTCACTCAAGTTCATATGTATGTGAAGGCAGATGAGCAAATACAGATGACCTAGGGTGGGAAACATTTTTCAATGTCAATTTTTCGTGTCAGTGTGCTGTTATATATGGAAGATGGAAGCCACCACTGATTTTTTGATCATTTGGTAATCTCAGTTTTTTCATAACAAAAAAAACAACAAATAAAAACGGATTCGTCTTACATAAGTCTCCTCCACTTCAGTAAAATAAGTAAGTAAGTAATCATAAATCGTTGTAGTTGTAGTAACTGATTACCCAAGCTAGATAAGCTTTGCCAAATGTGACATAAACTCATAACTCATTTAGAAAAAAAAAACAAACTAATGGTGACTTTAACACTCATTTGACCTCTACATGCCTTTTAGATAACTGTTTTTTAAAGTAAATAAATCGTCCTCAGTGCTCTGTTACTTCTGCAGACACGTCTACTTCCTCGTCGTCTTCTTCGCATGTTTGACGCTTTCCGTTACTTCTTTTTAAGGGAAATGTGTTTTCCTCTTTCGCTCCTGACAGCGCAACGTTTACAGACAGGCTGATGTGTATGACATAAAAGAACTTTTAATAGACATGTACATAAAGTGTAAATAAAGCCAGACGTTACCCGAAAGCTCCTCTTCCAACAACTTTGATTTTCTCATACTTCTCCATCGCTGCTGCGCCCAAACGTTTCCGCCGTTTCCAGGCAACCCGTCTCTGGCACCACGGCAACCAGCGAGGGACAAATCAGGCGAATTCTACATAGATGGTACAGGAAGATACCAAACGGAGACCTTTCAAAATGATCGTTTTCAGTCACCGTGAACATTGTTTTAGTTTTATACTTACTTGTATACTTTAATACGAAGAAATATGGTTATATTTTAGGCGAAGTACTTCATAATACCGTATACTTATGTTGTAATTTCCAAAGATTTACGATTTACTGTATGTACTACAAAACAAAGGAGTCACAATTTAAGGTTTTAAAATAGAAGAGAAACAAATTACACTATAAAATATTTAGGTGTTTTAAAGTAATAATAGCATGAAATATTTAGAAAAAAAGAGAGGTGGAAAAATTATACTATTAATTGTATATTATTTATTTGTTTATTTTGGTTTGTTTTGGTTTGTTTTTCCCTGTTCCCTGTTGTTTGTCCTTTAGAGGAATGGATAATGTTTAACCATCTCAAACTGTGAATATACAGTATTTTTTAAGCACAACGGCTGTGTACTTGTTTCCACATTTCCTTGGCAAGCAAGAAGTCACTGGTTTGATTCCACTTGAAGACACAAATCACCTTTGGGGTTTTGTCAGAAGGTGAATCTTGTGTTAAACTGCATTTTGTTTATTTTATTCTTTATGCTACAGGGTATGACTCTACAAACTTTTCCAGGTCTCTACCATGCTGTCCCTCATGTTCCTTCAGAATAAGACAGCACACTTCTGAAAATCCTCTCACTTTGGAAGCTACACCTACATCTGTACAAGTATATTTAAATATATAAATAAATATATATCGTGATAATACAGTGAATTACAGTGTAAGAAGACCTTTCCTTCAACGTGTCTCACGGGTACTCATTACATAAAAACAGTATTTACAGTATAATATGTTTCTTTTTCTTTTCTGTTGTTACGCCCTAGTCTAACTACACCTAACAATAAGAACTCATAATAAAATTACACACTTAATTAAAACAAAAAAAATACATAGTAATACTTAAGGAATTAAACCATAAATTGTGGACTGAATTGGGAAGTGCTTCCATTTTTGGTAGCACTAAAATGAAGCCAGAGCTTTTTTTCTGTGAAAATATCCAGCCTTACACTTGTGCCAGGAAACAAGTAAATTAAAATGAAAGTGAAATGGAAATGAGAACCAGTCTGACGGATGAGATTAGTAGAGCTTCTTGAACTTGGACAGCTATTGGACTCTTACATCCAGACACCTGGTGATTATAAAGCGCCTTTCCCTTGCCTGAGACAAGCAGGAAGGGGGCTGTATCAGCACTGTTTCCTCTCTCTGCCTCAATAATAAATGCTTTGTGCTGTGACAAAGCTTGCTCTGTGCTAAAGCACATACCTTTACTATCATCATCAGTCTGAAATAATGGTACATTACCACAAACAGTCATCTGCATGTAACTCAACCTTTCCCTGCAATTTCCCTGCAAGGTTCTTAAATGACACTAAAGGTGGTGCAGAGATAGGTGAGTAGAGGGTGAGTCCAAAAAAACAATACCTCGCTCTTTCTCAGGAACACGATATCTCAACAAAGCACACATAAAGCGGCCCTGAAGTGTATATGGCATTCCTCAGACTTGCTAAGTGACATATTTGGCCTTCTGTCAGCTGATGCTTGAGAGTCAGTGTCCAGGAATGCACGGTGCAGGACAGTGAAACTGTTGCTAAACCCCAGGTATGAAACCTCACCTGAAGAGCATTATCTGTCACTAATCTCCAAAGATCTCTCATGACACATGATGAGAAATTGTGGGGGAGTAAATTTGTTTTTAGAGATATCTTAAACATCCAGCCCTTTCTCACACCTGGCATCATAACCTTTAACAACAGATGAGTCAGGACTAAAATGTTGCCTATGAACGCCTGCTGTGAAAAGGTTATGTTGACATGTTTCTTTGCGTTTGTCTAAGGAAAAATTTTATAACCTTAAATTTTAGCAAAGGTAATTTATATGTGATAAAAATGAGGAATTGCTTATGAATACTCATCTTAATATCTTTCTTTATTCTGTTTAATGGAATGGCAAGCGGAACTCAGGAGTGGCAGTGAGAATGTGAGGGTGGTGCAAAAAATGTGTGAGGACCGAGACAGTGGTGAGGTGTGTGGTAGGAGTGACAGATATGTTCAAGGTGGGAGTAGGATTACATCAGGGATCAGCTCTGAGTGCTTTGTTTTCAGTGGTGATTGAAAGATTGATAGATGAGGTCAAGGAGGAGTCTCTGTGGGCTATAATGTTTGCAGACAGCATTGTGATCTGTGGTGAGAGTAAGGAGCAAGTAAAAGAGAACCTGGAGAGGTGGAGGTATGCCCTGAGGAGTAGAGGAATGAATGGGCAGTAGAAACAAAATAGGATACATGTGAGTGAATGAAATAAAATGACCTTTATCTTAGGAGGCAGGTGGAAAGGTGAACATGCAAGGAGAAGAGGTAGAGAAGGTAGATGCGGTCAAATACCTGGGGTCAACCATCCAAAGCAATGGACAGTGCAGAAAAGAGGTAAAGAGGTAAAGAGGTAAATTCCAACAGAAGGATAGCAATAAAAGTGAAAAAGGAGGTTTATAACATGGTAGTAAGTCGTGCTGTCTGGTGGCACGCTGAGCTGGAGATGGCAGAGTTGAAGATGTTAAGATTTTCATTGGACGTGACCAGAATTGACAAAATTTGAAATGATTACACCAGAAGTACAGCTCAGGCTGAGCAGTTTGGAGACAAGTCTGAGAGAAGCAAGGCTGATATGGTTAGGACATGTGCAGAGGAGGGATAGTGGATACACTGGACAAAGGATGTTGAATAAGGAGCTCCCAGAGTAAGAGCACAGAAAAGATTTGTGGAGCATGCAGCAGGGATAGGGTGAGATGAAGGGAAATGACTCACTTTGGTGACCCCCTAGAGATGGCAGCCGAAAGACATATAACACACATATATATGTTGTGGGGAGCTTTCAAGGTCAGAAAATAAGTCAAAGCAAGCTAGTTGTAGTGCCAGCGCTGATTTGATCTACTCAATAGAGACTTTTATAAAGTAAATCACCTTGCAGTATAAATATGACCATGCCTCAAATTTCCAGCACTACTCTGGTAAGTAGCGTTATGATAGTGGAATACATGGCATCAGCAAACTCTGAGAAAATAGGCGTTTTCATAGTGTCTAATCATGTGTATGGCACTCTAAAACACTTTGAAACTGCATCCGTTTTCTCACAGTCAGGCAGACAAAAAAGCAAGCAGCCACCAGATGATGAGTGCTTTGCTCGCTGAGGGGAAGAAAAACATCTTCATCACACAGGCAGAATTTTCAAACAAAAGAACAAAAAGACTCCAATCAGCAAAAGCACAGTCAAAAAGAAGGCTGTGTGGACTCTGAGGACAAGCAGCATTTAGAACAAAACCGAATGCTGTGGGTGATAGAAGATATTGAGTGATGATGAGATCTGTGGCAGTAACAAAAGGATCTGTGTGAAGAGACAAACAGGGGAGAGAATGACACCACAGTGAGTGAAGCACATATTGAAACACTGCTGCAGCTGGACACAGAATGGACTCCACCCTGAGCAAGAAGAAGCAGCCCTCCATTCTTTAGAGACATGCTCCACCCTCTGGTTTGCATCTTTGTGTAGAAGAATTAGTACTACAGCTGAACACTGACCCCAAACACACATCAAAACACTGAAAGAACTAACTGAAAACCAAAGAAGACCAAACAGTTCTGAAGCCAGTACAACTAGAAATGCGATGAAATATCAAAAACATATAAATTACCATAAACTTTCTATTTACTCGACCCTTCAGTGCCACATTCAGGCCCAACAGTGAAATTAAATCTCTTTCTGATTAAGATTGACCTGCTTTTGTTAGGCCATTCACGATGCAATTGCTGGATTCAGCTGACCTCTAGATTTTCTTTCACCTGGCTGCTTGCAGTCTTCACTGTAGCTGTTTCTCAACGGCCCTCAGGACAAAGAAAATCAAGATCAATATGGTTCAGCTCTGAACCAGACAGAAAGATTTTCATCTAAAACAAATCACATGGTATTGGGAGACCTTCTCAAGACCTCAATAGCAAAAGATCAGCAGCAGCTTCTCCTGTATGAAACAGGAGGCTTCTGCATCTGCAGCCTGAAGTATTTTCTCTGGAAACCTGAAGCTGGCTGTGAGGAATTACAGGTTCCTGTGCCTAAAAAAAAACACGAGAGCAAAAGGCTTCCAGCATCTCACACTGCAAAAGAAAAAAGAAAAAAAAACTACAGGGAGGGGACCAAGAAACACAAACAGTGGTGTTAAGTTACGTTTCTCTCTCTCTTTAACTCCAGGGTGTCTGGTTACAGGGAGCTTTGTCCTCTGGATGTAAGCAGATTAATTATATTGTTCGTCTTTCACATTGGAAGTTTGCTTTCAAAAGGTAAAAAGAGAATGTCCTGGATCCAGATGCATCCAGACATGGCTTTTATTTACAAGAAAGACACCGTTCATTTTATTAATACAGATTATTAAAGACGAATTTTCCAGGATGTCTCAACGGCCTCTTCTCCAGGGTAGGGTAGAATTTTGGCGAGAGGTGCCCCCTGGTGGTCTAACAAAGAGCGGAATAACACAAATTGTTGAATGCGGTCACGGTGTAAGGTTTTGTCTCCATCTCCTGGTGTGTTTTCATGCTAGCGTCTGGCTGTATTTTTTTTTTTTTTAAGATGGAGATACACGCTCAGAAAACGCTGAATCTTCTTTTCAGGGGTTGTTTGAAGACATTTACCTTAATTTAACAGCGGCATAGTACAACCGGTAATAATATCACTAACTACTCTTCATGGTGTGATCAGTAAAGAGAAATGTGCATTCCTCAGTGGACCCACTGTGAATAAAAAACGAAAATGAAGCTATAATATGAGACTATTTTAATATTGTGCTTGGATTTTGCTGGAACTGAGATTCGATGATTATTGATAATATTGATACGTAGCCAAAAGGTTGGATTTTTTTTTTTAGCTTTATTTGCACCTTTGTACCCAAAACACTGCGTTGGGTTTAATTATTCAGTCAGAATTTTGTCGTTTTCATTCACAAATTAAACGCTTTTTACGCGCGTTAATTACGCACGAAGGAGCGGCGCCTCCTGCGTGGCTATACGCGAAACATTTTCTATACCCATTTTTTTTCGACAGCACGAGCGCAAATCCACTCATGGCTGGCCATATTCAGCAGCCTCTCTGTGCTGCCGTGCTTCTTGGGAAATGTAATCGCAGCCTCTGCGCTTTCGTTTGTCTGGTTTTAAGGGCGCAGCAGCGGCGCCACCCACCCCGCTCTCCCTCTCCACCACTCCCCCTTCGTGATGCACAGACAGGCGGGGTGAGAGCGGCGGCACATAACGTTACGAGGCGCAGCGTGAAGACAAACACCGTCGCATTGGAATGAACTGTAACGGGAATCCCCTTCAAGCCCTCCTCTTCAGCCTCTGGACACTGAAAACGTGAAACGAAAAAAGGGCTGCAGCATCTGTTGGACATCAGCTCTGCAGAGATTGAGGGGAAAAAAGAAAAAAGCTTAGGATCATCTTCTGCAACAGCAGCTGCGTCTGTTTTCACTGGCCTGGACAACGCTCTTATCTCTTCGCATACACGTATATTCGCTCTTCACCGGGGCCGAGGAGACGCTGACAGGGGCGTAAAAAAACAAAACAAAACAAAACAAAACAAAAAACGTCAGGGGGACGAAGGGAGGGAGCTCATTAAGAGCAAGCGCCAAGAGACAGTGGGGTGGGTAGGAGAGGATGGAGGCCCTGCTTCCTGTGCTCAAGAGTCACCCAGGCTCGTCAGTACTGGTGTGCTCTTTAATTTTCAGGTTGACCCACCAGCTGCTCCAACGGCTGCCCGTGCCCAAGGTGGTGAAGCAGGATGCCTTCCGCTCTTGGAAGTGGAAGAACCTCTCCGTCTCTATGGTGCACTCAATGCTGACTGGGATTTGGGCTCTGACCTGGTAAGTGTTCTTCCACCGCACACATCTGCCTGTCCAGCCACACTGGGACACCATTGTCTATTGACAATGCACATGATGTGTCCTGTGTAGGGGTGTGTGCGCAACAGTGACAGCCTGTGGCAGCCAGGAGAAGAAGGGCATGTTCACACAGGGCGAGGGATGGGGGAGAGAATGGCATTTTCAAGTGGGGAGGGAATAACCACTGTACAGTATGACACACACACAAAGCTCTTATTGCTGTTTGTGTCATTTGGGCACAACTTAGAGGTTTGTAAGGAAAGGAATCATTTCATCCTCAGCTGGGATGAAGCAACAGCCTGCTGATATATCAACTGGAAAAACCTGCTGGCTTAACTGTTCTTGTGAAAGCATTGTGAAAAAGAGTTATGTTGGGCGGGACAGAGCTCATGACTCATCTTTTACCATTAAGAAATGGGATCAAGGTCAGACTAAAAAGCTGTAAGCTTCACTCAGTTTCCTCAACATGTGACAGTTTTAATTTGCAGTCACTGACTACTTCAGTGGATGAACAAGTTTTCCAAGTCAAAATAAGGGGTTTAGCAAACTGCTTTACATGTCAGATAAGGTCTACTGGCCATTTGTTAACAATAATTCTGTCATGGCTCGTTTATTCAAGGAGGGGGAACAGACAGAAAGAAACTAGAGATTAAAATCATAGAACATGATATATTTTCTTCAAAAAAAGCAATAACAGCTGATGTTAATGTCTCTGCTTAGTCAGGCTTTTCTCTTCAGGAGTGAGCCCATGTTTGTCTGAGTGAGGCGAATTCAGAGCCATCTATACTATAACATGTATCCCTCTCCAGTGTGGTGGTTTGGCCGGAGACGCTGAGCGACATCCACTCGTACCACACCCCTCTGTCCTACCTGCTTGTTTGCGTCTCCACAGGTCAGTAAACTCATCATGGGGAAAAAAACTACAAGTACTGCAATGTTGATATATATTCATTTGTATTTATGCATCACAGTAGTTGAATATAGTTATGTAGGGCTACTTTGGTTATTGAATCTGATGATGAATCATTTTTCCTGGAAAAAGTTATAAAAAAACGTCATATGTTATTATATCTTAACTGTCTAAAGGTCAAATAAAAAAACAACAAAATTAAATCCTCATGTTTGAGAAAATGAAATCAGTCAAATATAAATTTTTAAAAAAGTTTTCTGTCGATTGCAGCTCCAGTTTAATGCTTGAGAGAAATGTTTATCGTTCAGTGCATGCATTCGTAAGAATTAAGTGGTTGCTTTATCATATAGATTAAGCGATTACTGATGCATTGTTTCAATTTAAAAAAAAAAAATTATACCAAAAAAATAAATATATTATATATATTTTATATTATATTTTACTTATATTTGGAAAATGGGAAATTATGGGTGTAGTGATTTATTAAAATGAATTTTTGGGGTGTAAAACTGCCACTGTTTCCTGTCATTAGAGAAGCAGCCAACAGATCCTTTCTTCTTACCTGTTTAACAGAAGGGTGGCTTCCCAGGCAAATGAGCAGATCTCCTCAATCACCATGGACACCAAAGACAGTCCCCCCCAAGAACTGGTCAGTCAGGTTGAGCTCTGCTGCGTGCAGTTTAAATTTGTGTCTCTGCGTTACTACGAAGACACAAATCTGTAAGGATTTATCGTAACTACTGCAAACAGCTATTAGCACCACTGAGGCCAGTCACACCAGATACTGGAGGTCATTTTCTTTAACAGAGAGACTTGTTGTGCGTCTCTGTAGCTGCAGAGTGCCAGTCATACTGTGGTACAAAGGGACCCTTAGTCACTAGAATACCTCCAGCTGAATGAGGTCGACACGGTTTAATAACTGAATTGTTTAGTTGGCAACTTCTAAAAATAATGATGGCGAGAGACGTTTAACTCTGCTGTCAGATTAGCTCAACACTACTTCAGCACTTAATGTTGCTGTCTCTGGATGACCCTGAATGGATGGAAGGGAAACTTAGCTTTGTGGTCTCAAATATTCTCAAAACTAGCGTCTGAGAAGTTTATTGTTCAGTGCATGATGAAAGATTAGATAAAGGGATAGATTAATCGATTACTGACGTATTGTTTCAGTTGTTTTGTGCTAAAAGAAGACTGGTTCAAATGGCAAGTAACCAAAATATTAACTTGCCAAACTCTTCTTTTTTCATGTTGTAAAAGAGCTTCATATTAGGAACAATTATTATTCTCATTCTTGTGTTATCTTTTTATGATCGGAGGCATGATTTCATAATCGCTTGTGCGATGGGGTGAGGTTAAACAGAATGCTTACTGTGGTAGTAAAAAAACACACATTTGTCTGGTTTGTCGAGCCACTCTTGTTTGATTTACAGCTCCATTGTGACCTTGTCACTTCAGGAAATAATGGAGAAACTGTTTGGTTCATTTAGGTGCAGCAAAGCACGAGTTTGATGAGGTGAGCAGATGTGCCAATCACAATCTGACAGGAACTCAGCAGATTATAAAAAAAAGAAGTCATCTTGAGGGAGCAGCAAAACGTGATCACACAATGGAGAGAAAAAAAGAGAAGTGCGTGATCCCTCTAGTCTCACTCTGTTCAGTAATATTGTAAACATGAATTATGGCGTCACAATGTCCAAGAGTTAAAAATTAAGCCAAATGTGTTTGTGCATTAGGTGGAGACGTGATATCGATGTTTCACCTCCTGCTTGATCCAAATGTGAGCACACATCTTCTGAACTTCATGTAGCCTAGCCTTAAACTGCACATATACTACTGTGCAAAAGTCTTGAGGAACCCCTCATTTCGTTACATTTCGTAAAACTTGTTATAATAAAAAAAATCTAAATATAAACTACATATATCGTGAACAATGATTTATTGATTTTTTTAAACAATACAGACAGCAGCAAATCAGCACAGTCAAATACAAACAAGAAGAAAAGAAATAGAATATTTGAAAAACAGAAAATTATGGGTGTAGTGATCTATTAAAACATTTAAATATAAATACAGTATAAAAGGCAAAAACTATTCTAATGGACTTTAAAGTCAATATTTGGTCTGATTGCCTTTATTTTTCAACATAGCCTGAACTCTCTTACGCAAGCTTTCTTCTAATTTCTCTAAGCAGTAGTAATAAGTAGTAGTAAGTAGTCATTTTTATCCAGGCTTCTTGAAGCTGCCTTTTGTTCCTTTCTTTGTCAAGTTGATGCCACACTGCTTCAATAATGTTGAGGTCCATGTTTACTGGTCGATTGTGAGTTTTTCTATCCACATATGCTTGAATTGCATTGTGTTTAGCATCATTGTTATGCAAAAAAATTGCCAATCACACAATTTCTGGATGGTGCTGAATGGTGATCAGTCCAGTTCTTTTAAGCAGAACATGATCAGTGAGTTAGATCATGACGAAAAGCGAGTAGGTCCACTCTAAACTAGGTAGGGTTTCATCTTCCTCTTATCATCAGCCTCTGTGACTGAATATTGGATACTGACAGGTGGCTGTAGCTGACAGCTGACTTTTGCTTCTTGGGGAGCTAGCATGTCACTGTCTTACAGTCTAAATGCATTAAAAACCTAAAACATAAAAAGGTGAAAAACCTGCAAAGGACTGTGGGAGAGAGGTCGTGACACACATTCATCTTCCATCTTCTGCATAGCACGGAAAATGCTTAATTGACTAGTCTGCTGTGTTGACGGGTATGCTGCTGTTCTACAGCAGACTGCTGTGATTGGCACATAATTTAATGAAGCCAACAACAGCAGACAGTCGTGCATAATGTGTCCCGCTGCCTTCGGACGGCTGCAGAGATTTATTGAAGTGAAGGAGAACGTGACTCTCACACTTTATGCGGTCGGTCAGCGACAGTTTCACTACAGTGATGGCTGTAACTAACCATTATTACTACTTAGTGTCCTGTTGCTTATTTTCTTGATGCAGTGAAACGTCTGCCAGATAAGAGGGAGTGTTTTACAGGAAACAGGTTGAGGCAGATGATCCCTAGTCTATATTTACACATGAAAGCCTGAAATCTTTACTTTCTTTTTTAGTTGGCAGTTTTAAGTTACTGGTTTGCATACTTTCACATGATAGAAGTCTATGTATATGAAACATGCTGGTGGAAACTGTGATAAATTGCAGTAAACTGATAAGCTTTGCATGTGATTACAGATACCATTGAAAACATGCTATCATACACCTAAAGATGTCCAGTGTCCATGAGATCAGTATAAGAAACTTCCAACTGCTGTGACCTGTAAACGGCTTTTGTTTTAGGGCCTGCTTTTTCTTCTTAGTTAACTCCTCGTCTTCTAACTATGGAACTGGAACAAAATAATTTCAATATAGGTGTCAGTCCTGTTTTTGTCATTCTTGGTTGGTGCTAAACTTTAACAAAATTTCCCTAAATTAAGAATAGGTATATTAAACACCCCATATGCAAAATAACCAGGTAAAAAATATTTTCGTTGATTGACTGTCAGCACCTCAAAATCTTATTCAGCTGATTGACCTTATAGGCCTCACAACACAGACAAAATCTTATAATATTTCTTTCCTTACAGGCTACTTTGTGCATGATGCAACTGATATCATCCTCTCGGGACATGCAAAAGGATCGTGGGAATTTTTACTCCATCACGCACTGGTAAGACAGTATGCCTGTGACCATTATGAGTTCTTAACCTGATCAAGGTTTCTTCTCTGGTTTAGTTAAAATATTTAAGTCATAATGTTAAATCCAGCCAGACAATAAAAAGAAGGTAGTATCAGGGTAATCTGGATACTGTTGATCTACTGGGTTTTCTCTGTGCAAATGTTCTATGGTTTTATAGAG
This sequence comes from Hemichromis elongatus, assembly GCA_015108515.1. Lineage (NCBI taxonomy): Eukaryota > Metazoa > Chordata > Actinopteri > Cichliformes > Cichlidae > Hemichromis > Hemichromis elongatus. The sequence continues at coordinate 37,182 of VUQR01023281.1, read as the reverse complement.
AATGACGCAAAAAAGAGAGAATATCCAGTGAGTGGCAGTTCTCTGGGAGAGAATGTCTTGTTGATGTTAGACAGTAGGAGCATGGCCAGACTGCTTTGATATGATAGGGAGGCAATAGTTACTCAAAAAACCACTTGATACAACCAAGGTATGCAGAAGAGCATCTCTGAGTGCACAACCTAGAAGCAGATGGGCGACATCAGCAGAACACCACACCGGATGAAGCTAAGGACAAGAAACCATGGCTATACTATGCACAGGCTCACTAAAAGTAGATAACAGAAGGTTTAAAAAATGTTGCCTGGATTTCTGCTGCAACATTTTGATGATAGGGTCAAAATGAGGTTCCAGCAGGATAACAATATCCATATTACAAAGCTCAAATAATCTCAAATTTGTTTATTGAACACGATAATAAGTTCATTGTACTCAGACGACCGCCAGTAGAGCAACTTTGGGATGTGGTGCAATGAGAGATTCTCATCATGGATATGCAGCTGATAAATCTGCAACTGTGCGACCCTGTCAGGTCACGACCAAAACCTCTGAGGAATATTTCCAGCACTTTGTTGAATCTATGCCATGAAGAGTTGAGGCAGTTCTGAAGGCAAAAGTGGTCCGACTCAGTTTTAGCAAGGTGTACCTACCAAAGTGTCAGGTTTGTTTATAATGTACTCTGTACAAAGGATTATTATAGCTGTTAAATTATCTACTGTCTTAAATCCTTTAATATCACCTGGAGATGTATACTACATATTCTTGATTGAATCTGGACATGTACTAATAAAGTCCCAAAGCAAACAATAAAAGCGATGGAGCTGCAAAGAAAAGCAAACAATGAGATCACAAACCACAAGAGATTAGCTATTAGTACAAACACCTTCACCACCCTCTGTCTGTCTCGTCCTTAGGTGATTTGGTGTTTCCTGTACGCCCTGTACACTCAGCTCTATGTAGCCGGCGCTGTAATCGCCCTCTTTGTGGAGGTCAACAGCGTCACCCTGCACCTGAGGCTGATGCTGAAGCTGGCGGGTGCTCAGTCTTCCACCTTGTACTACATCAACAAGCTCACCAACCTGTTCACCTACGTTATGTTTCGCCTCACCACCCAGTTCTACCTCACGTGGTTTATTATCCACAACTACTCCTGGCTGGACCACGGTGGATGCTTCCTTGTTTCTATGATGGTGATGAATATTATGATCCTGATTTATTTCTACCGCTTGCTCCGTGCAGACTTCTTCCCTCGGAGCTGTGCCGGACAGAATGGGATGCATAATAACAACACCAAAAAGTTTATTAGCGATTGACTGGGGAAATGTTTACGGGTCTTTTATAGTTTACAGGTTTTGTCATTTTGTAACTGACACCATTCCTCATGACGGCAGGCTTCCTTATTGTGTCTCACTGCCAAAGAACACACTGCCACAAATATTCCTAATTAAGTTGAAAAAATTTCGCAAACCCCGGGGATGTTACCACTATTAGCATATTTAAAATGGCTTCTTTGTATAAATTTTAGGTAATAAATTGAGGTTTTGTAAAAGATCCTTAGTGGTTTACCTACCAAGAGTCTGACGAGAATAAACCATAAAACCAGCCTTTCATACCTGTACAATAAATATGAAGCTACAGCAAGCAGCTGCTTAGCTTAGCCTAGCATGGAACCAGGAGGAAAACGGTTAGCCTGGCTCTGTCCAACAAACAAACAAAAAAGTCCTCATGTAAATTAACAAATAGCTGTTGTTTTTTGTTTTTTAAAACTTGTTGAATTTGTACAAACATATTTAATTTGCCAGTATTTACTTGTCTTTATGTATGCTAGCCTAGATAGTTTCCAGATGTAAGTGGGTTTGTTTGGTTTTTTTTATTAATTTTTAAAAAGTGTTAAACCATTGCTTTGATGTTAAAGTTAAGCTTCATGTCAGCTCTGACATTTTGAGCAATGTATTTTTAGTAAAAACTTTGATAAAAATCAGTCAAGTGGATACAAAACTTGATCTAACAGCAGTTAGCTGTGATTTGCATTAAGATTTGAATGATGGTTACAAAAAGGTTATCCTGCAAAAGCACAATATTCTGTTTTTACACTTAAAATTTTATACAGGTTAAACCAGGGGTCTCAAACCTAAATGAGCTGTGGGCCACTGCTGGCAGTGTTGGGGAGTAAGGGACTACATGTACCGGCGTTACGTATTTAAAATATAAAAGATGAGTAACTGCATTCCGTAATCCAAAGTATTCAGAATATGTTACTCACATGAACGGCATACATTAAAAACTACATTTTTGAATTATTTTTACATTGCACCCAACAACAAACAAATCGTCCCTAACAAAAAAAAAGTAACTTCAAGAGCCAAATTGCATTATATTTCTTCACGTCAATATACTGAGGGGTAGGGGTGACGTGGGCCGCAAGTGGGCCACGGGCCACGAGTTTGAGACACCTGGGTTAAATAAACAAAACTACTTGTCAGGAGGTTATAGTTAGTTTTCAGTGGTAACTATTTTTTTGCTATTTAGCCAGTCAGTATTAACTAGATTTATAATGACCTTACAGACATAAGAGTAATTGTGATTATTTCATGGAACTCAAAACTATCACTTGCATGATGCAGATCTTTAATATTTAAAGCAAAAGTTTGACTTCTAGGTCATTACAATGTTCTTCTTGATATCTCACAGCTCTGCAGCCTTGAAATGTTTCCAGGGACTTATTTAAGGAAGTATTTTTTAAAAATTATTTAAAGTAAGTTTAATTTCAAACATTATGTATGAATTCTAAAGTCAAACTGGATAAAAATCTGTTTGCAGACTGTGGCCCAAACTGAGGTTTTAAAAATATATTTTTTTCCTGTTAGATAAACTTAAATCACTATCTTTGCTGTTATACAATTCATACATTATTTCATATTTTAACAAACATTTAATTTCTTAGTAAGACCTGGATGATATTTGTTTTGGACATGCACAGCTGTAGGGACCATGGACGAGCAGTTTTATCACACCTTCATGATGGTGCCCTTGCATTTGCAGTGAAGTCCATATGGTCATAGTCACTTGGAGGGCAGATGGACGTGTATGCCACATCATGTAAACCTTCTGATGACTAAATACACTAAATGTCACTAAATTAAAAACAGATCGTGTTCCCACACTTATAACACCAGAAGAAGGGTGTTCTCATTTAACTCTTGGTGCATTTTTTTTTCCAGAAGAATGTCCATCGGCAAATGCATAGTTTATCAGAAAAATTAAAAAAAATGAAAATTGTATTTTAGAGTTGATAACAACCTTGCTCTGCGTTGCTACATGTTTAACATTTGCATGGGTAGCAGTTTTTTTTATGTAGGGAAAATCTTGATCAGTTTTCCTCTTGCTATTAGCAAATTTCTCAACTTTGACTTTTTTTAAGCAGATTTTAATTATCTATGTAAATAGAGTGGACCTCTCCCTTTGTCTTTATGAAGCCACTTGTGGCTGAAGAGATGCTGGACTGTGAAAAGACGGGTACATAAAACACAGTGTTGTCAAACTGAAGTGTTAATACACTATGATGTGGGGTAATTTATGGTACTCTTGTGGTTGTCGTATGAAATCTCTTTGTATTTGACTCAAGTGGAGCTGGATCTTCCTGCTATCTAACAGTAGCTCACCGGGAACTGGGAAAGCCTCCAAGGAGAGCAGGCAGCAGCACAATCCCAGACAGATGTATCTTATTGCTTGTCTTCAAAATAATACTTACTTCAAAATAAGCTGTATATATATATATGTATAGCACTTTTTACATAATGTCTTTCGGTGTGCATTCCCTTTTGATATATTTTAAAAGAAGCATCCATAGTTGACCATGTGACCATAGTGACCATTAGTGGACTTGTTCTTTTTAACCATGCCATGAATCATAAGTGCAGTGACATTTGAAAACCTAACAATAAGTACATTTCATTTTCTGTTTCAATTAATGCCAAGAAAGTCCAAACAGACCTGGACAGAGTGTCTGAGCTGTGCTACAGTGCCTTTGCCACCGTGCCTTGTCAAAACTAAGCAGAGAGAAAGTGTGAATAAGGAAGTAAAGATGTAGTGCAGAGTGGTGCGTAGTATAGAGACAAGCATACAGAAAATCCATGTGACCCTGAACACAATAATGTAAAATATATCTTGTATTTAAGCAACAACTGTGGGTTTTTTTTAGGAACTGTGTATTTTGGATTGTTGAATGATACCATGAAAATAAAGATTTTATTTAAAATCACAGAGGTAATGACGTGTCATTTTCTCTTTTATTGATGAACAGTTAGTATTAGTTTAAAGACTTTCTCTGATTCGTGCCTCCTCATCTCCTCTGTCCTGGTCATGACCTGGAAAATCATCAGCGTGCATTTTGTTAATGGGGATCTCACTTCCTCAAACATGTCTGGGCGACAGGCTTGCCAGAGGACCTATAAATAACTAAGGATGCACAGGTATATCCTGCAGAAGTGTTTTTACCTTCCTCAAAAAGCACTGAAGGATCTTTTGTGTATGTGTGAAAACTAGATTGTGTTTTTAATGCCCTTGTTGAGGTTTTGCACACAGCTTTAATACACAAACTGCTCTTGCCCCTTTTATTTCAAATCTTTTTATTTAGTTAAGAAGTCTAGCTTTGTGAGGCTTTCCTCCTTTCCCTGTTTGTGTGTGATTGTCACACTGTGTTATGCAGTGAATTTATTTAAAAATAACACAGTTCCATCTGAGATTATGAAACAAGCAGTAGTTGTGTCACTTGTCATACTTGATTGACATTGCTTTATGAATACTGGTTGCCTGGTCTCCGCTCCTTGACTGCGGTCAAATTCAGGGTCACAGGAAGCTGGATCCTACCCCCAGCAAGCATAGGGCAGGAAGCGGGGTCCACCCAGATCAAGCTAGACTTGTGCAGGGATAACACACAAAGACTGGATATAGGCTCATATTCACATCTATGATCAGTTAACGTTAAATATATGTTTTTTGGTAGAGAAACACAGTGAGGACATGCAAACTCTATATAGAAAGGCCTCAGCCGACCCGCTTCACCTTCTTGCTGTGAGAGGACAGCATCAGCCTCCGTGGTGGGGCTGGGATCTTACTGTGTTTCAGGCAGGTTGTGTTAAAAAGAAAACAACTAATGATAATAATAATGACTGTTTTTGTATAGCTGGAATGAATAAACATGAAATATTTGTGGCATTGAGGTTCATTGCTCATATGTCCTTTTTCAACTTAACCTGCTATAACTCCTCCATAAGTAAATGGTAGTTCTACATGCGGCATTGTAGCAGTGAACATAATTAACACAAACTGATAATATGTGAGCCTTGAATTTACTTGTATCATTTTGTTATAGCTCATAATCGCCATTCATTTACTCGTTTAGCTGTTTAATATATGAATTTAAATTCTTCCTACGACAACATGATAAGAAGCAAACTCACATCAGCATTCACCTGTGGGTGAAACGTAACTTGAAGCGATTGAAAACGCTGGTTGTTGTCGGATGGTATGCGGCTGTGAATTATGGGACGGGATCGGGTTATCTCCTTTCCTAAAAAAAAGAAAACAAAAAAAAAACAAAAACAGTCGACTGTATCCCTGTCAAAGAAGGTAATAAAGGAAGCACTGGGGCGCCTTTCCCTAGCACCAGCTGACACGCAGATACTTCCGGTTCACGTCTCCCATTTTTAGAAAGCATCCAAAACACATGTTACTATTGGCTGATTTGTCTCTTCCTTGCTTCCTTCGCTGGCATCTCCGGGTGGGAGGGTTTAACACGGGAGAAAAGGAATCGAGGTCGCACTCTGAGAAATGAGGAAGGGGGTGAGGCTCAAATATACACATTTACCAAACACATTGTTCATGTATTTCAATGCCGGTCTGGGCTTTTCCAGGTGAATCTTTTACGTTGTGGGATACTTGATGGTTTCCAATGTTGCCGTAAGTGTGGTTGTCTAGGTGACCTGTCAGGGGGTGTGGCCGGCAGAGTGAGGAACAGAATCACATAGAAATATGTCAAATAATCGTTTTGTGACCTCCAGAAGACTCGACTTTGTGTAGGATGTAATCAGCTGCTCATTAAGGATCAGGGAAACTGAGTATGACAGGATATAAATGTTACACGAGCTATAGGCTGATTTCAACCCCTAGATAAAATAAAGCTATAAAAAGTACAATTCAGTGAATTAATCTAATCAGTGTCATCGTTTTAAAAATAAATTAATGCCTGCTTCCCTTGATGCGACCTTCTCTAAAGTACTGCATTTTTTATTTAACCTTTAACTAACAAAAGTTTTGAAGACCTTGTACAAAAACATAATTCAGCAGTTATGTATAGATCCAATATGTGATTTGAATGAATGAATCAAGACATTACATTCCAGTTTATCAAATTTTCCTTGCTGAACAATGCCCACCTCAGAAAAATATTCCCTTGTTTTCCTCTCCCTCCCGCCTTTGCTTTATTTCATCTTTCTCCATTTCTGAGAGTGACACACCCTGTGTGGCAACCTGCACAGAATCATTTTTTGTTGAGCTTTTTGAAAACACTACCTGAGACCAAAAAAAATAAAACAAAATAAAAATCTGTTGAGCACAGCAACTGCAGCTTTATTTACATGTGCACCATGAACGTCACATGGATGAGAAGAATAAAGGAATGTCTTGATGGTGTAAGCGGGTCATGGGGTGTCAATATTTTTAATTACTGAGCGAACATCTGATAGTAATATGCACTAACCTGCCTGTAAGATTAATCTGTTCACTAACTGAAGGTTTGATGATTTAAAAAAAAAAAAAAAGATGCATCGTAAAGACATACACTCATGTATGAATGTAGGCCTGTACTGCTATATGTGACATAATGTAATAACTGTAGCAACTGATTTATGTCTATTTAAGAAATGTGTGAATATTGCGCTCATAAGTAAGCAGATATTCAAAAGAGGGTTATGGCGCCCTCTGTAGACCAAGAGTCAGTATTGAAGGACAGGAAGTTATACAGTTTTTCCTTCGTGGGGAAAAACTAAGACATTAAAAGTAAGTAATACGCGAGTGGATTTGGG
>VUQR01023281.1:0-28791 GCA_015108515.1 Hemichromis elongatus | reverse complement strand
CCGTCCAGTTATTTGACCTGACCATTTTCAAGGAATGTATTTGTGTTTAAGTGACTTAACACTGACCTATGAATCATTCAAGCACAAAAAGGCGCCTAACTCGAAGGACAGACGAATGTTGTGTCTACACATAACAGAAAACTTAGCAATTTCAAATTCTACTTTTTTAGCCCTTTGTTATTAGCATCATTTGTTGCTATTTCTTTAGCTAACCATGAAAGTTATCAAAAATAACAGTTTGACAGACGTAAAGTAGCATCTTTGCACTGACAGAGTGATTCTCAAAGAACTATTAGCAGAAAAGTTGCATATCTCAGGATGGTGTGCCATGTGTGCTTAAAAAATCTGAGGAAAAGGGACAAGAAGAGCACAACAGAAGTAAAAGTAAGATATGTATGGCAGATGAAAGTCCGATAATCACCTCCTTAAGAAATAAAATTATCCATCAAACTCCTGACACAAGACCAGCAAGAGATCTGTGGTTCGCTGAAGAAATAGTCTCAGTGGAAGGATGGCTGTCAAGAAGAACTGAACTAAAATCAGTGGCAACAGGCGTTATGGCGTAATGAATTCAAATTTGAAAGGTTTGGGTAAAACCATCATTGGTATGTGCAGAGGAAGTCGGGAGCGGAGGTTCAACACATCTGTAAAACAGGGTGGAGTCGCTGTCATGGTTTGGGTCTGGATTTCAGCCAGTGGGGTTCAGGATCATATTAAAGCTGATGGAAACATTAAAACAGAACAGTGGCGACTGAGATTCAACCACAGTGTAGTAACATCTTGAAACACACAATGTAACGCTATCGATCATGGCCTTGCCTCTCAAGAGCCCGGATCTCAACGTTATTGAAGCAGTGTGGGATCATCTTGACAAAGAACAGAGTGAAAGGCTTTGAATGTGCTTTAAGAAGCCTGGAGATGTATTCCTGAAGACTACTTAAAGCACTGACAAGAAAACTTCCCTAAGAGACTTCAGACTGTTGAAGAATAAAGACGCTTATTGGCAATATTGACTTTAATGCTGGTTAGAACTTGTGTGTTGTTGCCTTGTACGCTGTATTTCATGTCTGTTTCACCTGTTTCTAATTTTTCTAACAAAAGATGTTAAGTTTATCTTTAAAGCCACTGGAGTTAAACAGCAGACTGTTTATCCCACTCCCTCTGTCTTTCTGTCCAGCCGCTGTTTTTCTCGAGGCCTCATGTCCGTCCGAATTTCAGCCATGAGCGTCCTTCCTCCTGTCCGACGGGATCGAGTCATCGCTCAGCTCCCTCAGGTAAAATCAGTCACCCCAGTTGCCTACTTGTCTTTCTAGAACAGTTCACATCTTCACAATCCCGCCCATCCTCTCTACAGTGTTACCGAAAAGAAGCAGCCATCCACACTAAAAACGATTTCAACAATAAAGTAAAGACTGCGTGCCAGGAGCAGCGGACCGGCACTGTGGGGTGAGTGCTACAGTGTGAAGTCACTGTATGCGATCTGCTTTATGAGGCTCTTGTTTACTTGCTGCTGCTTCTCTTATTCTTCTCAGCAGATTTAAAATATCCAAGGTCATCGTGGTGGGGGATCTGGCTGTGGGGAAAACCTGCCTGATTAATAGGTAAACTAAGACACAGTCGCTTCATATGTGACTGCAAGGTGAGGGGGAATTTGGGGAAATGAATAACTCAGAGGGAGTGTTTTTCTCCTTCAAGGAAGCACAATACTTAACCTGTGTTACAGTTGCTTTAGATTTCAGTGTAATCAAAAAAGTATGAAGCCGATGTTAACGCATGAGAAATAACAGTCCGAAAACATATAAATGTGGCATCTTTTTCCACCCTGCCTGATAGGAATGTGTTAGCTAGCTTTGGCCTCACCAGATGATAATCCTTTATGACTGATGGTTTGTGGTCCCGTCACTTGTGCACATGAGGAAAACACAACTTTTGGACCACTTAGAGTGCCCTGCTGCATGCGGTACAGCACTACTACATGTATGGAAGTACACAATTTGGGACTTTTAAATTACAGTATAACTGTTTTGTCACTTGTATTTTATTTTTCTCCTGTCTTGTAACAAGTTCCTTTATGTGTCTGCCATGATAATACATTAGATTATTAACAAATGGAGGCAGTGTCGGTTTGATGATCGGGACCTCGGGGTTCAGGCCTACCCAGTAAACTCCATCTGCCCCCGCGACTTTGTTCAGACTTTTTAAAGTACCCCTCACGTCTCTTTGAAACTAAAAACAGGCCAACTAACAGCGTGTGCAGCTAATTTTAAAGCATGACCCTACTGAAAATTGCAAAACTCCTCCTTTGCTTCTGCAATCTAACACAGATCCTTTTGCATTTTGTGCTAAATTCCTCTGTGCATGTATGGTTGTAAATATTCACAGCACTTTTCTGTTTTTACTTGAATGCTCCCCGGTCAGAGTTGCTCACCTGTCCTATTCATGTGGTCTGCTGCCAACTGTAAGTGTATATATTTGCAGTAGATAATTTTTTTTTTTTTAAAGGTTTTGCAAGGATACCTTTGACAAGAACTACAAAGCAACAATCGGTGTTGACTTTGAGATGGAGCGCTTCGAGGTGCTGGGTGTCCCTTTCAGCCTGCAGCTGTAAGTTTGATCCGCACACTGTAACACATAAAAACCAAACCAAAGTCATTCTGATTATGCTCATCAGCCTGTCTCTGTGTGTTAAAGGTGGGACACCGCAGGCCAGGAGAGGTTCAAGTGCATTGCTTCTACATACTACAGAGGAGCCCAGAGTAAGTTTCCATCAGTCTCTCCATTTAAATCACTGTTTACAAGGAATAAAAAGTCAGTGACTTTCCCAGCTCTATCCAGCTGCTAGCAGTAAAAGGATCTCTTCTTCTCTTCCAGTTGTGATAATCGTGTTTGATGTAAATGATATTGCCTCTCTGGGCCATGCGAGGTGAATATATAATATAAGAATGTTATTTGTGCGCCTTCATCTCATTGTTGTCCCAGCTGGTGGATTTAATGCCGTCTTTTCCCATCTAAAGGCAGTGGCTCGAAGATGCTTTGAAAGAGAACGACCCCACCGCTGTTCAGCTGTTCCTCGTGGGCACAAAGAAGGACCTCAGCGTACGTCTTTTACTCTTTAAAATGGACGTGCCTGCGGACATTTCTGTTGTCTTTACTGGAGTTAAATGTGAATTGCTTGGATAAATCCAGCAGCACAAAGCGTATCCAAGCTCAAACCTCAGGAATGTTTCTCGTCCTTTACTGCACCCTAAAGTGGTTGTGACCGAGGTGGAAACCCCACGCAGAAATGTTTCTAAGACATTACTGTATTTAAACAGCCGTACTTAAGCTAGTTCGGTTGCTAGGACAACATTTTTTAAGGAGTTTAGAATTATTTAGTAATTTTCAAGTGTAATAAATTATAAATAACTTAAATAGATTCCTGATAGGAAAAGATACAAAACCTAATAAAATCAAATTAGTTAGTAACATGACTGGATATAAAATATAAATGCTTATTTAAAAAAACAAATAAACAGTTTATTGTATATTTTTCCTGATTTATTGCTAATGTGTTGTACGTTCTGGTTTGTCTCACAGTCGCCTGCTCAGTATTCACAGATCGAACAAGATGCCCTCAAACTAGCAAACGAGATCCGAGCTGAGTACTGGGTGGTTTCATCGCTGACAGGTGAGCGTTTGGATTCTAATACAAGTAAAGGTGTTGGAGATCCGAAATATTTCTATAGCTTCAGCCAGAATAGCTTTTTGGTTTTTTGTTTACACTGTTTCTCAGGGAAAGACATTGCAGTTGATTGTTCACATGAAAATATTTTGGTAATAAATACAAAGTGTTTAGTTCCAGAGTCAACAGATTTGCACCTAAGTCCGTATTATACTGCTTGAAAAACAGCTACTGTGATCTAGAAAGATGTTTGTTAGCAGAAAATATTCAGAAAATTGAGAGAGAGAGAGAGAGATGGCTCCAAAGCTTTAGGAGTGGCCAAAACGAATGCACTGGCAAGCTCAGCATCACCCGAAGGCCTGAAAAACCACAGTAGACAACTAAAGTAAATGCTTGCAAACTTTGTCCTTGTTTATGAAAATCAACTTGACAACATCTAACCAGGTTAAAGAACACTTTAGGAGTGTGGGTTTATTTCAAGATGGAACCCACTGGTTACTCTCAACAACGAGAAGTCCAGCTTAGATTTTGCCAGAAAACATCCAAAAGAGCCTCCAGAGCTCTGAAAAATAATCTTCAGACAGCTGAAATCAAGATAAACTTGTACCAGAATGATGGTAAGAGACAAATCTGGAGAAACAGCAAGCCACGAGTTTCTGACTGGTATATTCTTCAGTGGCCAAGTCAGTTTCATCCAAAAAACAATCCCTGTATTTAAATACATGTTAGTTTGTCCAGTTTCTTTTGGTTCTCTGAAAACGAGGGTTTTGTATAGTATCTCTGTCAGTCATGATCAGCTGATGCATAGTTTTAAAACCTCCTGTATAAAAGCTAAAGGTACGCATTTGACTGTCATTTTTACTGTCAGAGGCAAAACTACAGGAAAAAATACAAAAACTACTAAAGATTTTACTCGTCCAAAACCTATTGAACTAGCTTTAATTTCTTTATAGACCTCCAAGTGCTTCTTCTTAAGTCTGTGTAATTATAAAGTCCCACAGCAGTAGTTTTCACACAGCCCCTGACAGATGCTCTCTGTGTATCTTCTGCAGGAGAAAACGTGAGAGAGTTTTTCTTTCGGGTTGCATCATTAGCATTTGAGACCAACGTTCTCGCTGAGCTGGAGAAAAGCGGATCGAGGCAAATCGGAGATGTCGTCAGTGAGTATCCAGACAATCCCAAATCACAGAAGTAGCTGTCGCACGCTTTAAAACCAAACTTTTCTTTCAGGGATTAACAGCAATTCTAACAATCTGTACGCTGCATCGAAGAAGAAACAGTCCAACTGCTGTCAGTAAGGATGGAAGTAGAAGGCTAAAAATCGAAGGTACGGACTGAAAACGAGGAGTTTTCTAAGTGGAAAATGACCACGGCTGCCGTCCAGCTCAGCGGGAAGCATTTCTGTGGTCGGGGAGGGAGGAGGGATTCACATGTTTTCCTTCCTGACATGTTTTAATTTCAGTTTTTCCTGGCCTAGAAAGCTTTTTCCTCCATGGGATGTGTGTGCAGATTCTTGTGGAGTGACACAGGAATTACACACAGAATGTTCCCGTCCTGCCAGAAAATGCCAGTGTCTCGTTTCACTTAGGGCTTGAATTCAGTCTTAAATGTTGCTGCTGTAGTTTATTTTTACAGTCATATTCTGCTTGTGTTGGATTAGTTGTTTTTTGTTTCTTTTTCCTTGCATTTAAGCAACCAGTTATATTTGTTAGAGGCTGAAAGATTCTCTTTTTTTTTTCTGTTTACAATCAAATTATCACAGAATTGAATGGTCAGTATCGAAACTGATGTGGTTTTCATTTTTATTATTTTATTTTCCCATGGTGAGCTTTACATGTTTTTAGCATATTAAAAAATAGAATAGGAATTGTTTCAGTTATTTAAGATAAATCTAAAACTAAAAAAAAAGCCGGCGATTCTATGAGTTCACTGTATTTCTTAAAAAATATATCTGTACATGTATTATAAAATTTCACTATGCTTTGCATTCTTTGCTGAACCTTTAAGGAATCATGTTAACTTATTCAGTTGTTGAAGCTTGTGAAGGAGTCGAGGTGTCTTCCATCAATTTGACTCTGCAGCTCGTCGGGTATGCAGTGAGAGAATTTGTAGTTTTCCTTAATCCACCGCCCTCCTTCAGTGTTCTCGATGGCCACAGCTGCGACGCCTGCAGAGTGAGATGTTTACAATCAAGTATTGGGAGTCATTCAGTTATTATATAATACATTACTTTGTGAAAGTCTTGAACAGCCCTCTGTTTCTTTATGTTTTGCTTCCAATCACACAGACCTTGGTTTTTAAACCAGTCAGTAGTTCTCCAGGGTTTTTGGAAGTCCTTCAAGTTTGTCTTTGCCTGCTTTTTCCTCCATTTTCAGTCCCGCATTTGTACCTGACCATTTTCAGAGGAGTGTTTTTGTGTTTGTTATGTCACTTAAACCTGGCCTCTAAATAATTGAAGGTTAAAAAGGCTCATAACGTAAGAGACAAACCAGTGATTTGTCTACACACATCAGAAAAGAGGCCTGCCACATAAATAGTGATTTATTTCCATTTCGTTAGTGGAATCTGCCAAACAGAACAGTTTAACAGGCTTAAAAAAGTATTTTTGCACCAACATGGTGATTGCCAAAGAGCTATTTGTACACCTAGCATATCTTTCTAGTTTGGGCCTTTGACCAAACTGGAAAAATAGGGGACAAAAGAAAAAGTGGTTGACCTAAAAATGTTTTTAATTTGATAAGCAGTATCTGAAAGTGTCCTCAGTCCTATATCCTTAAGAAACGGGGACAAATCCACCAAAGATGCATCTGGCCTTTCGGATGCATCTCCTGTTTACTGAAGCCTCAATGGAAGAAGCTATTCTTGAGGTTGGGAAATGGAGCAAATTAGACAAGGATTGGACTGAAAATTCATCTTGGAAGATGAATCTGGCTTCATTTTTCAGCGTGTCAACACACTGCAAAAGCATGCCTAGATGAAAAAAATACAGTCACGGTTGATTATTTTCATAATGTGGGGTCATCTTGACAGAGAACAGAGCAAAAGGCAGCCAACATCCACAGAAGAACTTAAATGTTCATCAAAAATCCTGGAAAACTAATCCTGAAGAATACTTTTAAATATTTTAGAAGAAACTAAGTTTTTAGCCTTATCTACTTGATTTCTACATTTCAATGAATTTTTGCAGGGGGTTTTTTTCGTTTTCCTAACAAAATCTAAAGGAGGGTGATTCAAGACTTTTGCACAGCACTGTAACTGTTAACTTATTGGCTGACATACCTGCAACTGTGGCTCCCAGCTTCTCTACCAGCTGAATAGCAGCCTTCATTGTGCCCCCGGTCTCTATCCACTGGTCCACTAACAACACCCTCAAACCTGCGACGGGACACACATGTCGACTGTTCATGTTTCCTTCAGTTTTTCTTCTTTAACTCTTTTTGTTCATGAGGACTAGTATTAAAAGAAAATGGTACATCTTGTGTTTATGAAAAAGACATGTAAAGAAACGTTAACAATAAAAAGTTATATTTTAATGCATAAGTTTCCCATTAATGTTGTTCTAGGGGCTTGTAGTTTTGTTTGTTTTTTTTTGTTTCTTTTCAAATCATAGATTAAGAGAATACCCATTTTCCTAACGTTGTGGATCTCCAATCACCTGTTTATACACACACACACACACCCACACACACTAGATTGTGTTTGTGCTGGAGAGGATGTAGAAAGATAAAGTAGTTTAATTTAATGAATTAATTTATTACAAATTTGAGAGACTTGATTCTTCTATAAATGCACCAATTGTAAATTAATGTTTAAGACTGACTTAATCTAGACTGTGAATACAATCTAAAGAACCAACATCTCTGGTTTCATGTCCTAAACTGGCCTGCGCTGTTATGCAATACCAGTTTGTACCAGAAGGTGGTGCAGTGACCCAGGCAGGACCTTAAGAATACATTTCCTCTCCAGGAAATAAAGCATCATTGTCAGGTGTTGAACTACTAGAAGAGCTTCAGTGCTTCTTGGTGGTTCTAATTGAGCTTTTTCCTAGAAGCAGTGCTAGAAGAAAGACAGTGGAGTTTGGAGAATCCTGTGTGTTATGTGTTGGTTAAAGTTAATCAGACTCAAGCTGATCAGCTGAATTAAATATTTGTGTAAGACTTAGGCTTAAAAGTTCCAGGTCAGAGTCTTGATGAATTACCTAAAACACTGGGCTTTTACAAAATAAATAAATAAGCATTTTTGTCATTTATTTAACAATGTAAGAGCTGAAATCAGTCAATTATCAATCTTATCCACGAACTGTCCAAACATCATTCTCAGTACATTATATAATGGGGTTAAGGGTAAAAAGCAATATTAACCTGGTCTTAGCACATCCAGTCTTACTTCTATGGTCTTTTCTCTGCCTGTATAGTCAGTGTAGTTTTGGACTTCAGTGGCGACACATAGGCAACCTGCTTTGCGAACAGCCAGGAAACCTTTTCCGAGAGTGGTGGCAACAGAAGCCCCTGGAAAGACAACATCAGTAACGTTCATTCACACCGACAGAGCAAGAAAAGAAGCTCCACATTGCCATGCCATGTGTGAGAGGCAGAGTTTTTCTAAATTTAGTATCTTTGACAGCAGGGTCAGGTTTCCTGACCTACGTAATGTACACAGTGACAACTTCTTAAAATAAAATTACTCTTGAGTTTAGTTTCTCTGAACTCACCCTAAATTTTACCTCTAAGTGTGAAGTTGTTTGCTTTCTTACCAAGAATGAATCCCATTGCATCTATGCCAGCAACCAAGTCAATGCTGTCACTTTGGAAAGGACTGAGAAGGTCTTTGGCACAGTCTGCAAGAGCCTGGATCGAGTGCAAAGAGGATAAAAGCACAAAATGCAAAATATGCACATGATAAGAGACACACTACACGTGTATTTGTGCAGTTAGAGGTTGGATTTGTCGTGTTCAGTGAATTGGGAAACAGCAGAAAAAGTTTTGACAACATTTTTTCCTCTCAGCATACCTGGGAGTTGCAGTAAAGTCTGGACGGGTCCAGCCAGGGGAACTCTGGTCCTTTTGTGTTGGGAGCCATTAAAGAAATGTACCATCCTTTATGCCTGTCGGCTGGAACTGCAAACACGTCCATTTGGAAAACAGCTCTTGACTGCACTGACAAGAAGCACAAACTGGGGTGAACAGGCTGAACTGTGACCGAGAGTCTTCTGTATCAGGTTCCGGGGGGGGTGAATGATGGGTGGGAGTTGGCTGTTAATAATACTGAACTAAGTTAGACATTTTCTCTGCAGTTTTCACCAGATTTCTTGTTCAAAGTCTACCAGTCACTTCACTAGTCTTAGCCTCATCAAACAAAACCTTATATGACATATATATGTTACCATAGAAACACCTTTCCTTTTTTTCTCTTTCTTTGTATTTTCTTTTAGTACTTTGAAACCATTAAAGACACAGCCTGGTGTTTGGCCTGCTTGAGTTAATTTACTTTTATTTTATATTTATTTTTATTACCATGGTTAAATGAAATCAAATCAAACCTAAGAGTAAGAACAACAAAACATTTGAGATGACGCTGTAAGCATCAGTGTCTGTGAGAAAGGGAACAAAAAGGTGCAGTCCTTTAACAGATCATCTGTCTGCCCTTCCGACCATAAATGCACAATTTAAAACAAACTATTTTAAATAAGTCTGATGTGACGAAACAAAGAGCAATTGTTACTATTTTGTTTTTTTGATTATGTTCAGACTTTGCACTAAACACTCTAGTCACCTGACCATAACTAAATACACATCCTATAAAAATCCCTCCCTCGTGCATGCCTCAGGTTATTATTGTAAATGCCTCTCAGAGCAAATGTCTTGCGAGGAATCGGTGTCTGAATAAGCTCAGGTTGAGATCACGCTCGCTTCAGGAGAAACACGACCCTGGGTCTCGCTGTATTCACAGGATATTTCCAGTTTTCAGACTGGGAAGCTTCTTACTGTTATTAAATAAACGCATATCTGAAATTTCATCCCAGTTTTATAAAACAGAGTTCAAGCTGAGCTCAAGAATGAACGATGAGCTGTCTTCCAACAGTAACTCCACTTTCTCACAGTCTGGTTTGTGTGCTCTTTGAAACACATGGCTGTGTAGTTAATGTTCTATAATGATCACATGCTTTTTTTTCTGACACCATAAATGTATTCAGATATAAACTTATTAACAGGACTAGCTCATGAGATCATGGACCTTAAAAGACAAAAATTGCCCACAGCATTGTTTAATTTGTTACAATGTGCTGTATATAAAAGATGGACATAGATTTACAAGTGCCTTCATCCTGCATTACTTTCTAATGGTCAGCAGGGTGCAACTTCTCTGATTGAAAGAAAGCAATTACAGAGGGGCGCATGGAAAAAACTTTTCTAATGACTTCATGGGCTAAACTGGTCCTTTTAAATAAAGAAAATTAGATTGGATTGGATAAATGCTTTTATTTGTCGGTTGCAGTTGCCTGCAAAAGAGATGACAAAACTTGTACTAAAACTGCAGCTGATCTGTCAGTGAGTGGAGTGTAACTTATCAATATGTTTCATCCAGCCTCACCTTGTCTGTTTCACTCTGCCTTGTTGACTCTAAATGAACGCACAGTGAACAGCAGGACTGTTAGGTTCTTTATTTTCCCCAAACCCCTCCTGCAGCTACAACATTAATTCATGAGAAGCCCCCCCTCACCCCGCCCCTCCTACTCAACACTTGGTCGAATGTTGCCTCTGGTGATTTTACATCACTTCTCTCCACCTTCCAGAAATCCGATTTCAGTGCCCCGAGTGGGCTGGATCTCTGTCTCTAAAGCTCAGAATAAGACCAGCCATGTGATATAACACTGGGCTGATTAGAAACCTGCCCTGCCAAGACCGTTTTCCCTCCCTCTGAGGAATAGTCAGTTGTAGAAATATGCTGTGCATCATTCTCTGAGTTTGGGAAAATATTAAGACAATAATTTCAAACCCTTATAGAGGTGATCACAAAAAGTAAATAAACAGTCCAACTACTGATATATCATTAGTCAAATGAAAGTTTTTACTCACCTGTCAAATATACTATATCATATTGTGTGAAGGATTATAAGATAAATGACAAACAAATCCTGTATTAAAGTGGAAATATCAGGGGGAAATACCCATTTTGAAAACATGTCGTCTTTTGTCTCAAATTTAAAAGTACCTCTATTATGTTATTCATTGCCTTCCTGTCAAACATACTTTATCCTGTTATAATGACTGAGGCTCACATTACATATGGCTTAAGCTTCATGTAATAAGTAACAATCTGATTTAAATTCTTAGACCTCAGAGCGCTGGAAGGAATATAAGGCTGTATAAGTTCAGTTAAGTCAGGTGATATCAGAACACTGAAACTCTTAAAAATAAGTAATAAAATTGGACAGAAACGGACTGGAAGCCAGGAGAGGCACAAGTGTGGTTTGATCATCATGTTTCCTTCCTGCAGCTTCAGCATTTTGCACAGCCTGCAGGTGACAAAATAACAAAAATAAAATAAAATAACAAAAATAGAGTCAATAGAGGTGTAATAGAGGCATGAATTACTCTTTCAAAGTCATGTGAAGGGGCTTGTGTTTATCACGATGAGGACAGCATATGCACAGGTAACCCTAATCAGCCAAAGGCTCAGTTTTCAGACTTCTCTAAACACAGTTGAGACTATTTGTTTTATATCTTGGCTCTGTATGATGGAGAAGGAGAGGAGATACCTCAGATAATGTGATTAAGGGTACGATATGAGCTAAAATTGTTCTTCTAAGATGGTGTTTGGCTTGAGGGGCAGCACCTTGGACTAGTTTAAGAAAATGAGGATTATTTCAGATGCTCGATCATGCAAAGCTATAGTAAGATCAAGGAACCAAGACATGGAGCTGGGATGGAAAACAGTGGGTTTATTTTTAATGAAAATTGGAATCTTACCCAGACTGTGCTACGGTACACATGTACTTCTTTGATAATCTGCTCTTGAGGGAATGTATTTTTTATTTTTATTTTTTGCCTTTTAGTATTTTCAGTATGTTCTCAATTACTGGAGAAAAAATACAAAAGCATCTTGAAGCTCTAGATTTGGGTTCATTTGAATGATTGACAACTCGTGTCAGCTTCTCGGGATAACTGGAAGTCAAGCAGTCATCTGATACCTCCATTATTTGAATGAGGTTTTTTTTCTTTTTCTTTTCTGTGTCAGCCGTCAGACTCTGAGGCTCTTCAGTCACTCGGTGCAGAATGCGTGCGACAGAGGCAACCTTTTTCCACATTCCTGCGTAAATGGGTTTTGTCCCTACACTGTAATTTAGGTCATCACCAAATCAGCGCATGTTTTGTGGTATTTGAATAATGTCCAGTGTGCTTGCTCGGCACAGTCACCCCATGCCTGTTACCATGGGAAGCGGGCGTGAGCAAGAACCTCCTCCATGCATTTTCCCAAAGTCCTATATCTTAGCCTTCTAGGGGGGTGCTGAGCGGGGAAGGGTGGGAGGTTACTTGCGGTCATCTCTTTCTCTGTAGCGAGAGGTGCAGGTTAACGCTCCGCACACCCACTAATTAACCCTCCGTGGGTTAAGTGAGTTAATTAAGGTGTGGGGAGGCGGAGGGGCGGGGGTGCGGGATACCTGTTCACTGTGTCTAACAGATAGAGATACTCTGCCAGAGCTACAGAGGTTAATCCTGCTGACTCCTCCCAGTCATTCATCGTAGCAATAATCGTACCACTTTAGGTTCGCCTTAAAACTGGGTGGGCTGCTCGAGAGCTCCGGGAAATAGCGAGGAGCTGTCTCCGTTACGCGTGGTGCTGAAAGTGCCACCCGCCGCATCATGTGGTCGGTCTTCTTCGTCTTTTTGTCTTATCTGGACACAAACGTCGTCAATGGCGACCTCCTGAGGGGCGCTTTGGACGCAGAGAAGGAGGGCAAAGAAATGTTCTCCACGCTCAACGGCACCGTGTGCGCAAAAATGTCCACGGTGGGGGAGAATTTCCTCTACCAGGTGTCAGACGGAGCCGAGGTGGTGCGCTCAGTAGTTAGTCCTGCCGGAAAGCTCGTGAGCTGCTCCGTGATAGTGGACCAGATGAAGGTGAAATCTTTCATGCACGAGTGCCGGTTGGGGCTGAAGAGACAGAGTGGGGGGCGGCAGGTGGAAGCGAGTTTTGCGCGCATGGATGAAGCCAAGTTGATGTGCAGGGAGTTTAAGAAGAGGCCGGAAAAGGATGACAGTAAGGATTCGACTGTGCAGGAGCAGGTTCTGAAGAGATCCAAGAGAGGCTTTACTTATCCGGGAACCCTGTGGTGCGGAGCCGGGAACATGGCTGATAGCTATGACCAGCTGGGTAAGTTGAAAAGTTTTTATTCAAACTGTGTGACTCACGAGTGCAATACCTTAAATATATAATGACGCTGACCTCTCTTTTACAGGAGAGTTTGCAGACACTGACAACTGCTGTCGTATTCATGACCAATGCCCTCATGTCATCCACGCCTTCTCCTCAAACTACGGATACACCAATTTCAAGTGGCATTCCATTTGTCACTGTGACTGCGATAATGCGTGAGTAAAAACTTTATTTCAGTGATGTGTTGTCATTTTGAGTTACGTTTTAATAAACTAAAAAAAAGTTGCTTCTGGGATACACCTCAAAATACTGTTAAATGAGCCACTTGGGACTTTTTTTTAAAGAACATATAAAGGGATAAAGAAGCTGCAGTTGTCTAACAGAATTATTAAAGAGATCTGAAACTGCAAACAAGTTAATAAATATTCAGGTTCACGTGAAGAGGAGAATTCTGAATTAGAGATTTTACTGTTTGTTGATATTAATTAAGAGCAGTTAACACATGAAATGTCTGGCAGGTCTGTATGTAGAACAGCTGTTAAATTACATTGCCAGGTGTTAATATTACTCTATTAACTGCTAGTTTAAGGTATTATGGTGTCTAAACTAAAAACTTCCTGGCTAATTTTAGATAGCAATGCCAGCCCAGGAGATATGTTACAGTATTAACAAAATATAGTACTTACTTGTCTTTTAGTGAGCGGTAGTTTTCTTATAGGGAACTCAAATCATCCCTTTACTCTCTATCTACTCTTTCTCTCTCTGCAGGTTGAAAGACTGTTTGAGGAAAGTCAATGATACATCTTCCCGAGTTGTTGGTCAGGCATTTTTTAATGTCATCGGTGTCCCTTGCTTTGAGTTTGTTTATGAAGAGCAGTGCATAGAGCGGCACTGGTATGGTCTGTAAGTATTCGTGTAAACCTTTAAGTAGATTTTAAACATACTGAGCCATTTTACTTTCCTAATAGACATTGCCTCCCCTCTCTGTTTTCTCTCTCATAGGTGCAAACGATACAAGAAACTCCCTGTTGCTGTGATGAGAGAGGCGGTGCCTTATGATTTTGGAGGCATTGACATCATTGATGAGCTGACAGTAGCTCCTCCCAAGTCAAAAGGTTCAAAGAAAAGCAATGAAGAAGAGAAACCGGAGAGTGCAACTCAGTCTACGATGTTGAGTCCTGAAGAGCCGTCACTCAGAAACGTTGTAACCGCCGCTGAGGATTTCATCAAGGTTCTGGCTACTGTCTCCACATCGCAAAGCTCCAGTACCAACTCTGATAAGGTAGAGGAGCAAAGTTCGGAGAAGAAGAAGAGGAAGAAAACAGGGAAAAAGAAGAAAACCAACAAAAAGAAAAAAGGAAAAGGAAAGGGGAGGAGGAGAAAAGTGAAGACAAAGGCAGGTGTGAAAGCAGAGGAAGGAGCTGCTGTTTCACAATCTGCCAGCAAAGCAGAAGAAGTCAAGCCTCTGAGTAATTTCATCAATGAGTCACAAAGACATGATCAGTCAATCAGGAGCACAAACAGAGTTGATGAGACCGAATTTGAGCTCAGAGGAAAAGACGAGCCCTTCAATGAAGTCATGAAAGATGAACCAGCCTTAGATAAGGAGACGGTTTCCATTACGTCATCTGCAACAGTCCAGAAGAGACCAGGAGAGTCGGTCACTGCTGTGCTGACAGAAGAAGTCACTCCATCAATAAGCACTACTATTCCACATAAAGCTAAAACAAGAAGGCAAAGAAAGGAAAAGCGAAAGAAAGGCAAAGAAATAACTCTTCTATCTTCTCCCAAAGATCTTGTAGCAAACACAACAGAAAACCTAAGCCTTGTTTCTGTCCCCAACATCATTACCATAACCCCACCAGCACAGCCTGAGCAACAAAACTTTGGGAGCGACACTGAAAAGCGACCCGTTGTCATGATTGCCAGTGCCCCCATTGTTATCACCAAAGTCAAAAGGAACAGGTCAAAGGAGAAAACAGACACAGAGGGGAGGAAGAAAAGGAGGAAAGCCAGCTCTGCTTCCCCCATTGTTCCTGCTGCCCTGCAAAATTCCTCTGTGGACAATCTGAAAGTGATCCCTCTCACTAGGGTTCACACCACACCATCGATCCCCACCACAGAGTTCCAGCTTTCCCACAGGCTGGACGTTTACGCAGGGAGGATCCAAGGTACGGCTTTGAACACTTCCTTTAGTATTTTGAAAAGGCAACGGTCAAAAGAAAGAGGGCTGAGAAACAAGAAGAGGAAAGCAGGTGTGCCTTCTTTATGGGAAAACACGCTCCCTATTCTCACAACTCCAGATACTCGTGTTCCTCTCAACAGCCCTGAAAGCCCTGCTGCAGAAGAAGAAACACAAACTCAGAGTGAATGGAGGCTTTTTCCCACTGTCGGCACAAAACGGCAGCGGCAAGCAGCCAAACAGCAGAGAAAACCAAGAAAGAAAGCTGCTGCTCTCGGTGATGCATTTTCTATTCCTAAACAAACTGAACCAGTCACATTTTTAAGCATCCCATCCAAACCTGCTACTGTAGCAGAGCGTAGATCTAAGAACCCTTTTGCGACCCCCATAGCACCACCTGACATGAGTCCACTTCAGTTATCTATTGAGAGAGCTAAAGCACAATTCACCAGGAAGAAGAAAAGGAAAATGAGGCTGTCTAACAGACAACAATGAGCCGTGTGATTTAGGGACAGCAGGATAGATGGAAAAACACACAAATACACAGCTTTCATTACTTAGATTAGCTCCTGGTGACCAGACATGTGTTACAGTGTAGAATATTTACATATCACAGCACACTCTTCTCTGGCTTTAATTGCTGGAATTGACAAAAATCATATTTAATCGTAATATGAGAATCAAGTTTTGCAATACTTTATCCTGCATGTCAATAATAAAATTATTGGTTGATTATGAATGTGTGGCAGTGCTTAACTTTATTTATTCAATAAACCATTATTAGCTAACAGTTTACTAACAGAACACTTTTATTTTTTATTTTAATACAAAATAAAAATTCTACTTCTTTTTTTTTGGCAAAACAGGTATTTGGTTTATTCTGAGGCTTACGTGACAAGTTATGTTTATTTCCACCTTCCAACCACACAGCAGTTATGTATGATTCACAGTTCAAACAGATTTTACCCATTTTATCTAACAACAGCAAGCAACTTCCAGCAACCACTTGCCATTGTGTCAGGGAATACACAATTCAGTACAACTCTCTAGCAATTAGTGGTTGCCAGGCAGTTGCCAACTGGTCTTTAGGACAGTAGGACTAGGCTCTAAAACAACTTTGTTCTGACTGGCATCCCCCTGTCATATGTGCTAACAGTCAATGTTTTGCACCTAAAATAAGTATATTAGGGATATACACTCTTTGATATCAGAAAGGGATACAAGTAGTGTTTAACACAAGCACATAACACTGTAAAAGTGTATATGTATAACAGCAAAATTAGCAAAGATGTAACAGCAGCTACATCCTTTAATGCGGGGGTGAGGCACCACAACCCCCCTTTCGAAGAGCTGAGATCTGCAAATACTTAAGGCGCCATTAAAAATGCTTATAACTGCTTATTTTAATAGTTCAAACACCAAATATATCTTATACTATCACCCTAATAAAAATAATTACTGAGTACCTTATGCTGTCTAAATAATCAGTCAATAGGCAAATTTTCTGCAAATAATGTTATTCATTCCACAGAAAAAAATGGGAATAAGTGAATCTGCAAATACTAAGGTGCAAATAGGCTGATGTCGACTGTACTGCCCTTGTACAATACCAGGCTATGCTAAGCTAACAGACTGCTAGCCATAGCATTATTTATTTAACCTTAGGAGAACGGTAGAAAACTGCAGCTCTAACTCCCAAAGAAATAAACCAATGTGAATGCTCCAAGTGGCTACAAATAGTTTTTCAAACTTTGTAAAAATTATATAAATTTGAACAACATATCAATAGCTATTTTAATAAGCTACTAGCTAATAAAATATACTATAATCTTCATTTTGCAGTTTTGCATGCAAAACTTATCTCAGCTGGAAATATTTAATCAGAAAGAGAAAGCTGAAAGGCTTAAGGCTGACCTTCTTAACCCGACTCCTGAGTTACTTCTGGCTTATAAATAGCCTTTAAGGGGTGGCTGAACCATGTAGCCTATGGTTAGTATACTATACTGGAAGTAGGTTTCAACAGAAATGTGTGCATTTTCCTGTTAGTTGAACATTTGATAGCTGGATGTTGTCAGGGGGACGGGGTGAGAAATCCCTCAGTGCAGAAAAAGCCCTGCCTTTCTTTCTTTAACGCAAAAACAAAAAAATTTGTCAAGAAAAAGCTTAATATATACACGCAAGCTCTTTTCTCCAAGGTGACTGAGGACTTTGGTCAAGCTGCCTCCCTCTGTGTGGTTTAAGACAGAGTCACATTCTCAACACTGATTAGGACCTCATTATTTTCACCTCTTACCAATGAGGGTTGTAGAGGCAAATCCTACAGATCAGCTGACATCACATGCTTGAATAAGAGGACTTTATCTGGATGGTTTAGGACATGCAGCGTATTTCCAAAAGACCTCAATCACGCAGTCGTTTAAAAAATGTGCTCTTAGAGGAAGAATATTCACATACAATGTGGACATCTACATATCTTGCAAACAGTGGGAGTGATGTAACAGTGCAGAGTTTTATGCTGCAGCTCAGGTTCCCAGGACTTTTTGGAAGCCTTCCAAATATTCAAAGGAGCTTTCATATGCAGTCCACAGCTGAAATGGGCAGAGTGACTAACACAGTTGGATGTGTGATAAAGGCATTTCTCACAGCGGGGGAAGAAAAAGTAGCAGGAATTTTCCAGTTCATCAAGTTTATGAGCTTTTTGGGTTTATGTTAGCATTTAAAAATACATCACAGGTTGTTGTATAGATTAAACAATATTACTGAGGGCAAAACTGGTCAAAATTTTATATCATTAAAAAAATATATTATAAAGACATCATCATTATACATAAAAATGTACCCTCACGAATATTTCTGATTAGTAAATGCAACCGACTCCATAAGCTCTACTAGACACTTTCAGACTTTCCTAAGTGGCCAAAAAATATATATTTCAAGGGTTGTGAGTAACATGTGCAACAGGATCTCACAGAAGAAAGCTCACATTTTGTGACATAAAAGATTGTTTTGTTTTTGTTTTTTTCTTTTGCAATCTTGTGAATTTCTGGGTAATTTCCTCCATGTAGGCCTCCAAAAATTATTAGAATTTTTGAGCTTAAACAGTGTATAGACAAACTTGATATTTTCATGTTTTTCTTTTCTCTTGTTATTTTAGTTATATTTACATTTTTGGAAAAAATAAAAAGAATAAAACAGTCACACATTAAATACACAAACTGAGCATTAACTTTGTCTTTACAGTTAGTATACATTACATCTCTTTTGTCATTATTGGCTATTTTTTATATTTTGTCCCTTTTTTGTCTTTTATCTTTTAACAATACAATCCCATTTAAAATGAAATGTTCTTGCTGTTTGACATCGTGCAGGTAGTGTACAGTGACAGAGGAGTGAAAGTGAACAAGAACAATACATGCACTGTTCTTGCATGCAAGTGAAGAACTGAACCTCACCATAAAGCTTTTATTGTACAATGAAAAGAGTTAAAAAAAAATTAAAGATTTGCTGCCCACAGTGCAGGTCATGTTTTGACCCCTGGTTACTATTGTGGCGATGGCTTTGAATATTCATGGAGGTGGTTAGGCAGAAAATCCAAGGAACGAACAATGTGTATTTTTGGAGAACACATGGTAATGAAAGAACATCATGTTCTGTTGATTTGTTTGCCTGAAGAAGCCAATAATCTGTTGTGTTCACACATAAGGAGGATTGACAGAAAATGACCTGGCTTACATTGCTTATGGCAGAAGAACTCAAGTCTATTTCTGAAAGAAAATGGTCCTCTGATACACACATTGTATTCATTTGTGGTTATTCTGCATTGTTCTGTGTATCTTTTTAATAAAACAACTCAATAGTTGCTTTGTGTCTGTTTATTGTATTAAGTTTAAATGTGGCCATTTTGGGTCTCTTTGTTTTTCTGTATTGACTTGCAGACAGTCCCTTCATGCACAGCAGAGTAAAGTACCAAACAGCGGGACAATTTCCTGACTTACACTTTATGTGTAGGTGCAAGAACTACAGCTGCATTTGTGCATATATTCACTGATATGAGAAAGATGGTGGTCTGAGGCTGGGTGTCCTTATCTAACGTTTGCTTTCCTCAGGACTGAGAACCTTCCTGGCAGCTCTCCATGGACTGAAGTACAGATTTAGATTAAAGCAGGCTTCTCTTTCATCAGAAAATCTTCCATGCTGTGTTATTCAGTAAAGCTTAATCCTACATCCATGGTGACATTTTAACACACAGGTCAAATATCTTTTGTCCGATAGTTTCTCCTTCATTTTTTATAAACTTACATGCTCAGAGACCAAGAGAGTATTCTCAGCATTAATTTAATCTTGTTTATTTTAACCTGACAGTTTCTCTGAGGGAATCTTCTAGAAATAAAAGTCAGCCTGCGCTTTTTATTACATTCTGGAGTCCTGCTTGTGACCCCTAGTGGTCACAAAGGGGTGCAAGCCCATCCTCCCTCCATGTACTTTCATTCATCTCACTAAAAGAAAAATCAGAAAAGTATCAGTGGAAAAAACATGTCAGTAATTGCTCCAATGTTTCAAAAAACAAGAAGATTATTTTGCATCAGAATACGCTCCGTTGGGGCCATCACGACTTCGTGAAAAGTATGAACATTACTAGTATAACTATATGTGTACACATACAGTATCTATACAGTGCATATCATTATATAGATAATCATCACAAAACTCACTCCTGATGATGGAACCAAAATGTCTTACTTAATATTGAGAGTTTCTCTATTCTAATTTGCAATGTTTGATTTGTGAAAACCAACATAATTATTTTATATTCTGTTGTTCCATCATTTATTCTCCTAAAGATTTTTATTTTAAAAGGATTTTTCACTTTTATTATGTTTTTCAATCCTGTTCAAGTAACAACATCTGCTCTGATGTTTTTATTAGAACGTGCAAGCGCTCAACATAATCAAATGTAACTTGTCAAATATACAAAACATAACCAATACGTGAATAAGAGAAAGGGGAAGAAGAAACCCACAGAGGGAACATGCTGGACAGAAGAGGAAGGCTAATTAGGGAACCAGTAAACTGAGCTAACGTGTTTATGTGTTGCTGTCATTCAGAATGGAAAATGCAGTGAACACTTTATGCTTTATCAAGATATTATATTATATATAATCTAGATCGGTGGTTCTCAGACATTTTCACAATGAGTACCATCTCATAAAATATATGACTATTGATGTACCACCCCTATGACCCACATTAAAGTACAGTAGTATAGGCCTATTTAGTTTACATGAGACAATTTTATTTCTTACATGAATGTTACTCACTACTACTGTCATAAACAGAATGTGACGAGTGATAATAATAACAACTGCAGGTGGGATATCCAATCTTTAAGTGATGATGTATGAACCCTGCTTCCAGGTCCACACTCCTCTGTTTATCAAGACTGTTGTGTTTTTAACATGTTTTAATGCTTTGTATCTTGTTCTATTTAATCTGAACAAGCCCCTGAAAAAAGCCAGTGATAACTGTCAACCTCTTTCGGATTTTATTACCAGTATTTATTTTAAAGCTCAGTTTTAAAACCTTACAATATAACACAGCCCAGTCGCGCAGGGTTATTGAGTCTCTGAATTACGGTGACGTGTAGTGAATTGTTCAATAAAGAGCTCCCCCTTTCTCCTTGGGGTGGAGTTGCAGACTCAACCTCTATGTGGATCCTTTGTTGTAAAGATTCCTCAGCTCGCCACACTATATTGTTTAATCTTTAATTTTTGGGGGGAGATTTCCCGTGTACCACTAGAGGGAGCCCAAATAGCGTCAGCGGTATGCGTACCACAGTTTGAGAACCACTGATCTGGATGACTCTTTTGCAATGTATCAAGTATGTCTGAATTAGAGTATCCCAGTACCATCATTATCCAGAGCCTGATACTGTCGCACTGTGAGTTACTATTTTTATACTTTGTATAAAATTGTCTGTTTTCCACCACACACTCATCTTTAAATCAGTTTTCCTTCAGTAAAATAAGAACCTGAAGTGCAAGAAGTTTTCTCTCATTTTATTTGATACATTAGTGAAAATTTTCCATACAAACAGCATAAACAAAACAATTTTGTGAACAGATCACAAATCACTATTTCCATAAATGTAGTGCATAATTTCAGGGAGGTCATGAGGTTCAACTCTAAACCTGCTCCGTACCTTGCATCTGAACATCTCCAATCTGAAGGGAGAACAGTGTTTTAATATAAAACAAAAACTTCTGATATTTAAACAGAAAAAGAGAAAAAACATAAAAATAAGAGAAAAATCACCTGAACATGAGGAGGGGCACTGAGCACGTATGTAACAGCACTGGCAACATCTGTTACTTCCAGAGGCTGTCAGAGAAGTGAAACGTGAATAATGACTTTTTATTTGAGTTACCACATCAAATAGCACATGAGCAGTAGGAATAATTATTTTACCTTATATGCAGAGTATGCACCGGCGGCTTTATCAGGATTGTGTTTGTAGAACCGTGACAAAAACTCTGTCTCCACTAAACCAGGAGAAATACACTGCAAAAAAGAGTTGATATTGAAGGAACTGGTGCTGTGTGTGAGTATCTCATAACAGTGATGTTGGTATTAAAGTAACTTTTGGAGCTGCCCACAGTGTTTTTAAAGCCTTACTGTGACTCGGATATGGCTGTTTTCAGCACGCAGCGCCTGCCTCAGGCCCTCCGTCAGGGCGGTTACAGCATACTTTGTGGCGGTGTAGAAATGTAGATCAGGATTGGTAATTACACGATGTCCACACATGCTGCAACAGATTTATAAACCGTTAACCAGGTGACCATTAAACAGCATGTAAATTAGCTCTTTTAAAGTCACGTCTCAATAATGTAAGAAACTCTGATGCCTACAAAGCTGTTTTTGATTGTTAACTGGAAATATTCAGGTTCTGGATTGTTGATAAAATGCAGATGTCCTTTTGGGTTTAAATAGAATAATATTTAATAATATTTCCTAATGGCATCTTTAAATGGATTGTGAGTTATTTTGCTTCCTAAATGTTGTAATAATAATGTAATGCTAAAATCCTGAGCTGCAGACTAGAGACTGTGTAAAAAGTGAAATTAGACATCTGCATTGCATCTGTTCCTGGCTCTGCTTTTAAAAACAAGGCTGCATTGGGAGATTTTGGCACAGTTAAGAAGTAAATCTATTCCTCTGCTCAGCAATCTGAGCAGAGATGCCCAGACCCCACTCTCCTTCCACCGTCTGACTCTTTCCTCATTTGAAGTCAGCAGAACTGCTGCAGAACCTGAGCTGTGCAATGAGGTGAGCCCGACTAGACTGAGTCAGTATGTTTCAACCTTGTGCACTGTACTTGTACTTAGCCAATGTTGGCAAACGGGGATCAGACTGCCAGGGTCTCTGCCCCTGACTAGAATTGAATCACTATGGCTTCTACTGTTGATGTAGCTCTTTTGGGCCCAATAGGCTAAGGCCCAGCCACCTGGCAGTCTTCCTCTTCTAAAATGTGACTTTGTGGTAAAAGAAAGGTAATCATAATAAAATTAATAATAATAATGATGCAGGTTGATGTCATCAGTAAAAATATCAAACCCGTTTATGTTTATGACGTGTCCATCATCCACATTTCTCTCTTTCATCGACTGATACGCTTCACGTGTGCAGATACTTAGAGCAAGAACATTTACCTGCAAGAAAAAAATACAAAAAAGGAAATATGTGGAATCAGCACCTTCGGACGATTCACTTACTCGTTGCTTATTGCACACTGTGGGTGCAAAAGGTTTATAAGCATCTTTAAAAACTATGATTGAGTCAGTTTAAGAGCTGGAGTCACTGTGAGGCTAATGAACACCAATCAGCTACAATATTAAAACCAGTGAAAGGTGATTTTTGTTTTGTTTTATTACTGATATTGAAACATTAGAACAGAATAGATTTGTACCTGTCACATCAATGTAGCGGCGGCCATCCTGTTCAGCCATGTTTAGAGCGGTATGAAGCCTGTAAAATGCTACCATTCATATCAATATGCTCTGTTTAGAATGTCCACTGACCTTTTTTAAGTGTCTTACTGGACAGCATCCATTAAATACATGAAAAACTACTTTGTGAAAAATAACTTTAGTTAGTTTTTCCCCCAACTTCCCTAAAGTTCACTATCTGCTTCCTCATTCTTCCTGTTCTGCTATCTCTCCATCCTCATCACTCAACTAGAAACCAGAAAATGACAAAATATAATCATAATTATTATTATAATAGCAACGTAGCATCCACAATCAATAACAGGACAACACACTGATTAGACGTGTGGGTAAAACAGAAGCTACAGTTTTATAATCTTTGATGAATTTAATTTTTACAGTGATTAAAAGACATAAACTGATCCATAGGGAATTTATAGCAAGATTTAAACTGAATGCAGGCTGTTGTTAGATGCTGACAGGTAACATCATTGTGTCCTTTGACCTGCTGTCACCTGGAGCTGAAGCCTTACAAGGTGAAGGTCAAGAGTCAAAAAAATGTATCTGCTTATAAATGTGTTGGGGTCACCTGGAAAATGCCAGGTATGCCAGACTACCAGTCAAGCCCTGCTGCAGCTGCACTGTGTTAAAATTGTTGGCTGTGGCTAATCTTTGACAACAGCATTATGTGGCAAAGTTCAACAACCATCAGCGCATATCATCTATAAAAAATATGCTTACTGATGGTGTGCCAACTTAAAAGAATCATTAACCAGAGTTTGAAATTTTAAGAAAACAAAGGGAACAAAAGAGGATTTTCACAATCATGACTAAAATTTCAATATTCTGGCTTTTACTAGCTTCTTGTAAAAAACTCAGTAGATGTAACACAAGAAAAGTTTAACATTTAATTAAACAAAAACAGACGAAGAATAACACGTTTTCCCTGCATAACAATAACTTTACCAGCAAAAATGTATTTTGCTATGCATTTAATTACTCCCTGCAGAAAATACGTTTTCATTTTAGAGCATACCTGAATCTTTCTGACGTCCCTGGCGCAGCCCACCACTTTCATACCGAGTCGGACCAGCTCCACGGTTATAGCCGCCCCAATCCCGACCGAGGCTCCGGTCACCAGAGCCACTCTGCCCCGCCAGCGCTCCATCACAGCCCGGACACCGGTAACCTGCTACATGAACGAGAGCACTACAAATATGAAGAGAGGGACGTTGAGTCCGCAGCAGAGTGACCCAAGACCTCCAACTTTCATGTACCCGCGAAACGCAAAAGTCTCACACTCATACGTCTCTGTTGGATTCACTCAAAAAAATCACTGTCACTACCCGCTTCTGCTTCTTCTTAATTTTATTGGCGGTTGGCAAACAACAGAATAGTGCATTACCGCCACCAACTGTTATGGAGTGCGGACTGGAACGTCGCTCAAACAAAAAACAACTCAAATCCTCCCAAACAATTTACTCTCTTTTAAAATCTGGAATAAGGCCTGCTAACTTTATCTTCTTTACTCATTTTTCAGTAATCAATAAAATCTAGTTTCATTTTTATAGAACTGAGGTTTTGGGTCAACTGTCTTTTCTCCACCTGATACTTCTGACATTGTAATATAACATGTTCTATAGTTCCTCTTCTCCACAGTCGTCACGTTTCCCTGCAAGTTTCCCTATCATGGACAGTGTAGTGTACTAACCAGTATGGCTTGTCTTGATGCATGCTCAATCATCCAGATAAGTAAATCCCCAAAGGTTGATTCTGTTCATCTGGACTGGACTGAAAACACTATGTCCAGATGAACAGAATCAAACTTTTGGGAAACCAGTATGTCCAAATCTTATTCTTTATATGACCACCTCCTCTCTCTTATTCCTTCCTGTGCTTATGTTTTCTCCTACTCTCCTTTGAATTTTATACAACCACCTTCCCCTCCTTTCCTCCTCCCACTGTTTTTCCCATCTTTTCTTCATTTCTTGCCTTACAATACTCGTTATCTCTGTCTGAAAATTGTTAATAGCCAGGTTAACTAGGCCATGTATTGCACCTTCCTTCGCAGCTCTATCTGTCATTTCATTTGCTCTGACTCCATAGTGAGCTGGATTCCAAAAAACCCCAAAAAAACACAACTATAAGTCCCATCATTTGTGTTCTGTAAAGTGTTTGCTGAAACGGACCTGCGGACCTTTCTACCTTCTGAGTGGTTACACTGTAAACTAGCCAATGACAAGCTTGAGTCTGAACAAATGACTGCTTTTACCAGTCTCGTATCTTCTATCCACAGCGAACAGTATTGTTAGCATTTCTCCAGTGCATACTGATAGTTCAACATTGATCCTTTTCCCTGTTTTGACTTTAAACTATATATGGGACAACAAATGCTACACCAGTTTGGTTGTATATATTTGTACATAACTATAATACTGGGCAATGTAAGCCTGTACTGCATGTGAGTTCAAATTAAATGCCCTATTCGGCACTGACAGCTAAGCTATTTATTTTTCAGGGTAGTTATATTGTTACTTTTTTGAGTCATTTGATATTTTGCACTATCCTAGTGTATATTATTGTATACTAGCATCCTTATCATATATATTCTATTTCTTATATTGTATGTATATCTTATTCCTCTGTTCCTCTGTCTCTCTTCCTGCATCGAGCATGTGTACGACAAAAGAATTTCCCTCGGGATAAATAAAGTTCTTCTTATCTTATCTTATCTTATCTTATTCCTGTTCTTTTTTTTTTTTTCCAATAATGGGAAATCTACTGTAGCATCAGGAAGTATCCATGGAGGTATTGCTGATAATGGCACTTTTTGATTGATGTTGAACTGGTCCAGTTTAAGTTCTATTGCTCTCTTGGTCACAGTCTATCCAAAGTTGTGTCTGCTGCTGAATTATAAGCTACACATTCATATCCTAACACCAATCTAATCAACCCAGTGTATATGGCCTTCAAAGACTTTCTATCTGCTCCCCAGTCCATCCCAACTAATCATCTCATTATATCTAACACCTTTTTGCATTTATGTAATGTTCTGCAAGTATTTTATTTCTACAAGAACTCTGAGCTCTTACATCCATCATGTTTTTCCAGCTGCTGGTTTTGCCATTTAGCAGTAGCTCTGGGTGAGCCAAGCCAGCATTGTTGATGCACACGTCCACGCCTTTGTGCTGCTCTTTGATCGCTGCAAACATGGACAGAATCTTCTCCTCTTTGGTCAAGTCACACTTGAAAGGCACCAAAACATCAGGGTGGCCGGCGCTCTGACACTCTACTGCCAGTTTCTGAAACCAAACAGAAAAAGATGATAGACTTCAGAATCCACATTGTTTTTAATATGTATGAATCTACTATTCAAACATTTATATTACATTACTGTAAATACTGATTTGAGTTTTCAGTTTGTATATCAAAGCTCTGTAACCCATGCATATCAGCCACTAACAGTAGTTTGCCTGGAAGTTTTGCCCGTTTTTGATCTTTGCTTATTTCACTGACCTAATAATCATTTTTTACCAGCAGGCACTTGATGATGCAATGATGCCTGCAAAAGCATTTTCTCTGGTTTTGTCTTGAGGTATGATTCAAACAGTTCATGCATTTTGTCAAGGAAATAAAAAAGAACTTCAGAAAATCAAGTTCTTAATTTATTAGACGCTAAAATAGATAGCTGTGCCTAATCTTTGAAAACAGCATTTTCTATCAAACCTCAAAAAAGAAACAATGAGTACTAAATCTAAAATGCTGACTTGTCTGTTAGGATGGTCTGCCATCTTAAAGAATAGTTAAACACAGAGGAAAAAAAGAGGGCACAAATTTTATTTTGATTTATGAAAACTATAATCCAGATGAGAGTCACGTGTCTGTGCCATACTAAACTTAACGTTCCCTACAGTGGCTGCTAACAAAACACTTGTGCAGTTAAATAATAATGTATTAGTTTACTGTAATTACATGATTTCATCAATTTATTATAGTTTAATTTTTCCAGCTTGCCCAGCCTCTCTTTTGTAAGTCTGAAAGTTTTATTATTTATTTCCATTACAGCAACTTTAACATCAAAACTTTACAGCGTGATAGAGTGAGTTTACATTAAATTGCTTTCTGCAGGATCTGAGTTTTCACTTCAGAACAAACCTGGATTTTTCCGACGTCCCTGGCGCAGCCCACCACTTTCATACCGAGTCGGACCAGCTCCACGGCTATTGCCGTTCCAATCCCGACCGAGGCTCCGGTCACCAGAGCCACTCTGCACCGCCAGCGCTCCATCACAGCCCGGTAACCTGCACGAAAGCACCACAAGTTCAATTCAATTCAATTCAATTTTATTTATATAGCGCCATATCACAACAACAATCGCCTCAAGGCGCTTTATATTGCTTGCCTCTCCAATCCCAAGCTCTGAGAAGCCCCAACTCATGGCCTCTCATTTCTGGAACCCTCGCCCTCCAGTACTCATCCTATTTCTCCAAATCTCCTGGATCCCCTGATTCTGTACTGGCCTCGTTAATTAACACACCAGAGCTCCACACCATAACTACTAAATGGTCCAAGGCAACCCATCCCCCAGCACTCAAGTCATTTAGCCAGTCTTGGATAGGGAAACATAATCTGTCAGAATATTCTCCCCAAAACAGGAAATAATTAAAACCGTAAATATTTACACCACAAAACAAAACTATAAAAAAAATGAAACCAAACCCACAATAAGTTAAAACACAATAACAAAATAAATAAAAACATGCAAATCACAACACATCAACAATCTGCCTTATGACTCAAGATCAAGGGTGCATGTAGAGAAACACCCCGGTGGAAGAGAAGGATGCCAAATCAGGGAAGCCTGGAAGGATGTTATTTAGTTAACTGATGTGCAGAAGGACATCCTGAGAGACGGAGCTTGGATAAATGAGAGGAACCAAGTGTGTCTAACTAAACCTCTAAAAACAGTAAAATGAGCCTCTGTAGAGATCTTTATGAAGAAATTTTTTTTTTTTTTCTGAATCATCATTATGTTCAAGATTGAAATCTCAGTGCTAAATGGCCAAAATAACATCTCTGATGGACAGAGTCTCCCACCCCATGCATGTGAATGTTGCTGAACTGCAGAGCCCCTTCAGTGACAGACTGCTGCATCCTCGATGCATGAAGGAGCGTTTCTGCAGGTCCTTCCTCCCTGCAGCTGTCAGACTGTACAATCAGAACTGCTCCCAACAATCAAAGATGTTTACATCAGCGCTGTAACTTGCACTATCAGTTGATACTATTTTATCAACCGATTCACACTATAACCAGGGTGGCCTCTTATGTGTATTTAATTTATTTAATCTAATAACAGTATGGTACTCAGTTTTTGGTAACCATTGTCCTTCATCTAAATATGTAAAAATTGTGTATGTCTCTGTTCTGTGTCTTGTGTACTGTTTGTTTGTATATGTGTCGTTCTTGCTGCTGTTACACCCAAATTTCCCCTTGTGGGACAATTAAAGGATTATTCTATTATTCTATTCTATTCTATTCTATTCTATTCTATAATGCATCCTGCTATAACTTCTTCTCTTTCAATGATG
>VUQR01023279.1:0-12540 GCA_015108515.1 Hemichromis elongatus | reverse complement strand
ACCAAGTTTAAATTGAGACTCTGGGTCTGCGTCTTGTTGCTGTGTTTGCTTAAATTGGTCATGTGATTTTGACGCACCGGTGCGTCCAGCGACCCCAGAGGGTTAAATATTAATAACTAGCATTGCATGTCTTACCTCTATATGTTTCTTCAAATTTGAAGGGGAGTTTTTAAACGCCAACAGTTCTTTGCGTTGAGGTAGGCAGTTGACACATTGAAAACGCCAGGAGGCATTCTTTGAACCTTTAAATTCAAATAACTTGCTTAAATAAGGTCAGGGGTGTCTCTCAGAATCAGAGCTGCAGGGCACAGGCTCAAGCTCAGTCGACGTTGTTCGCTCTTCGTCCACGTTTGATATTTGGTGTCCTTTTCTTCGATTTACATCAGTTCCGCTTGTGTTGTTTGAAAACGCGCGCTCACTATTTTCGGCGTGAGTTCTTTGGCCAATCAGATCTCCGATCCGTTTCAACGTGCATTGGCCAGCAACGCCAAAACGTCAGTCGACCAAAATTTTTTTATGCAAGATTCCGAAGGATGTAATGACACGCATTTTAATAATGTAGTGGAGTACAAAGTACAGATAATTGCTGAAAAATCTACTCGAGTAAAAGTATAAGTATGCATTTTTTTTTTTTTACTTAAGTAAAGTATAGATACGTAAAAATTTACTGAAGTACAGTAACGAAGTACAAATACTTCGTTACATTCCGCCACTGGCATGATTCTGGTTGGATATTTCAAATATCCAACCAGAATCATGCCAGAAGATTGTTGATGGCTACCACAACCATCTGGTCAAGGTGCAACCTTCTAAAGGACATCTGTGTAGATATTGTGTGTGTGTATATTCGAGCCTGTATTCATTTGAACCCATTCATGATGATCATGTGTAAACTTCTAAACACACACACACATATATATGTATGTATTTTACACTATTATATTTGACCCACACTAGCCTAAACAAATACACACCTCTATAGTCATCACACATTACCAAAAGCAAAAAAAAAAAAAATCAGATTGAGAAACACAGCAGCTTTAATCAGCTACAGTCACAGATGAATATCTGTTATCCACCCACAACATAGATGATTCATTTTTCTGTGACTGTTTCCATGGCTACTTTACATCTAAATGATTCCCATTTGGTGTTCATCTACATTATTAGCATTATTATTATTAGCAGACGCACTAAATTACAAGAGCATTTGCAAAGTTTTCCAATCTTAATTACTTGTTATATCCCTTTACTAACACACCACTGATAGGGCCTTTTATGTGTTATATTTAACATTTCTTTAATGTTTATTCATTTCTTTTATTCATTAATATTTGATGTTCACAGAAGTTTATTGTCTGACAAAATATTCGAGATTGGATCACATAAAATGCGCCGTATAAACAGCAATTCCAGAAAAACTGGGGATGAGCACAGAGCTTCGTTAAAGGGCTTCTTTCATATCATATTCACTTGTAGCCATGAACGATGCTGCCAGTCAGGGATTGTGAGCGTAAACCCAAATGATCTGCATTTAAACAATTATCCGAGAAAGCTATCTTTTTTGTCATTTAAATACATAGCTTGAAGACGAACTCTGAAAAATGAACCAAGCACAAAGCCACAGCAGAGAGATGCAATCTTTCCAGGCAATCATCTTCTCATGAGATTAGTGCTTAGAATCGTAACTGTTTAGAAAAAGACTCTCAATTTGTTGACAGAGACCTAACTTTTGACAAACCAGAGAAATTAAGGAACTTTCCCAGAAAGGTTAGCCAATCTCTTGTATAGTGAGGCATACTTAATTACTATTGCCACGAGTTAAATGGTGTTTTCTGTCATGTTTGAGGTATTCGGGATTATAATTACCGGCCCTTGTTGCCTCACACAACAATGTGCATTTTGTTTTGCAGCAGCATGAGAAGCCCTTCTCTTGACATTCTCATGGCAGGTTGATCTATATAGTTTATATCTGTGAGCCACTTTCAGCTTTGCTGTGCTGAACTGCAGCAGTTGATAGATGAGACATGTTAATATTTTACCCTGGTTAAACAGAGTGTATGTGTAATCCAGTGTATGATTTTATCTGGTACAATAATATTAACTAATGTGGCCCACTCACAGATTCATATCGCAGTGAATATCGCACCCAATTTTTTTTTCTTTTAGATAGATTACTTCCTTCTACAGTGTAAAACATTCAATGAAAAGCAAACACACACACTTACGCTGCATTGTCATATCAGAGCACATGTGAAGTGGATTATTACTGAGGACGGATGTTCAGTCGCCTCCTAGTGGTAAAGTGGGTAAAGCATTATCCCCTTCTTTAAATTTCTTAAGGTCCCTCATCAAAAGGTTCACCCACAGAGCTCTGCTTTTGCTTATTTGTCTCGTCCATCATGCAGCAAGAGACCATTTGCCATTGACAAAGTCGGCTGTATATGGGTAACCCGAGGGTACGGGGCCTCTAGGTGGCATTCCTGTCCGCGTTCAGGTTTCGCGGGCTGATGAGTGGAAATACCAGTTTGTGTCTTAAGGAAGAAAATTAATAATCAGCAGTTTGGTCACTGTTTGCTGCTGTATGTATGCACTCCCTCCGCAGACTTTTAGGTGCAAACTTCACGTCGTCGTTTGGTGGATTTCAGGTTTTTGCGCAGATCTTTAGACTAAAGCCACATAAGCGAGGAAAG
Organism: Hemichromis elongatus; assembly: GCA_015108515.1. Taxonomy (NCBI): domain Eukaryota; kingdom Metazoa; phylum Chordata; class Actinopteri; order Cichliformes; family Cichlidae; genus Hemichromis; species Hemichromis elongatus. Next base: position 9,847 of record VUQR01023279.1, on the reverse strand, counting down.
CCAACGTTTAATACTTAGCTTTAGTTGTTTTAAAGTAGGAGGATTTTCAGTTTACTCTTTCAACTTAGCCCTGATTTAAAGCTTTCTTCCCTATATGTTCAGCTTTTCATGACAGTCGGGTTAATCCCCATTTCTTTTCAGCTAGCCCAACGCTGTAATTTTTTTTTTGTTATGTTTCCCTTTACATTTAAAATTAGGCAAGATAGGGCATGCAAATCAGTAACTGAAGAGTGTGGCTGGTTCTCATGCTCAGGCCTATGTTAGCCCAACCCTTTCTTCCACGCTTCCCTCCCTCCTATCCCTTGCCAAACAGGATCTGTAGGATCTTACACAGTCATTTTCTCAGGAGACAGGAATGTCAAAGCACAGGGCTTTGTGCCTGCTGGAACTTGCTCCCTACATTCTCTAGAACTTACAGGAAAAAAGTACAGAATGAGTCGCCCGTACATCCATTTAATTTCCACTCCTGTGTGTGTGTGTGTGTGTGTGGCATCAACCCCTAGGGTAAAACGCAGTGCCGGATGTGTTCTAGACACACATTGACTCACTACTGAAATTAGGTTGTCTGGTATGCCACCCTGCCCTATCTTTACAAGGTGTCCTTGGATTCATGTACCTTTAGTTTGAAAGGAGATTTGTTTGTTTTTTTTTACAACATTTTCATTTCAACGTCCCATTTTCTGGAGACATTTGTTATCCAGACCATTCACATTCAGGGAACAAACACACAAAAATGATTTATGGAATATGTATTTTAGGTCTTTTTAATCGTCTGGTTTGTGTACAGTTTAAAAGCACATTTTACAGCAGATAGGCTAGCCACTTAGACTGTAAGGCACCCAGGGATATCAGATTATAAATATAATACAGTGAAACTGGCATTCACACTGCTTTAGAGAAATGACACATTTACAAAAAGAAATGTAAAGGATTGTTTTTCCCCAATCATCCCACATCACCATCTACATTATCTCAGCTTTTCAAACGCTATCAAGCAAGCAGAGGATAGAAATGTAACAAAACATGTCGATGTCTCAAACAATGCTACATTTGTTTGTGTTGCTGTATTAAGCTTGTAGACGCGGAGATCCATATTGACAGCACTCCTGCATCTGTAAGCTCGCTCTGTCAACTCCTGCACTGGCATTTGCAGCCAGACAGACAGCAGAGCCGTCCGCAGAGTGGCAGTGAAATGTTAAGTCTCTAAGAGTCCAGTTTCCACCAGCATCAGATGCCATTTCTACTTTAATTGACAGACCAGTGGCTGGACGTTAGCGCTGAGCTGCTTGTGGACTCTTTGCGGCACAGATTTGGGCTGTGGCTGTAGGTGGGGGAGTGAGTGACACTTGGACTGCTGGGAGGTGTGGAAGAACAGGAGGAAGACTTGGATTTGATCTGTAGCCACTTGTCTCCCAAAGCCTTGGCAAAGTGGTCGTCGACGGACACGCTGATGGAGAGCTGCCGGGACTGAGCTTTCTGGTAGTGAACACCCAAGCTCCTCTTGAAATGCTCCTCGAGGACGTGATCATAGTTGTCTTTGGGAACCACTGCAATATAGAAGACGAATGGCAAACCTTTACATACACACCTAAGTGAGTCAGTAAAAGTGCGTGGTATGGCTGCGCTATGATGCAAGAGTGATGACTAGGGAGTGACCTTCGGGTAAATGAGCTCATTCCAAGAGAGTGTGACACTGACCTGATGAGTGGCCCACAGATCTTGAAGAGGGATTTCGTAACGAGGAGGCGCAAGTGATCACAGAGGGACGTATCTGGGAAAATAAAAGGATAAAGAAGAAATGGATCAGTAATTAGACTCAAAGTAATTAGACTTGAAGCACAGGTTATAACCCTGTTTTTAAGCTTTCGTTTCACTACACAAACTTTGTGTTGTTGTTTTGATTTTGGCTAAACCTGACTGTGCACTCGCTCTTCAACTGCAACAGTTTAAATTGAAAACAACACGATCTGAAAACCGATTAAACTGGTTGGGTTTGCGCGTGAAAGTCCACTCCCTCTCAGTGTGATGGCATAAACAGGTCAGGGAGAAAGCAGTCTGTTTGGTCTTGTTGATGGAATTCCTCCTTCCATTGCTCACATTTTCTTCCCGAATCCGGCTGGATTGCATAGCTTAGGCAAGCTTAGGCCTGCAGACACACTTAGAAGCAGAATGCTTGTGCAGCTGGATTCACTGACTACAGATAATGGACCCCTGTGGTTGGTGGCCTGAAGCTACACTGAGGCTATACAGTGGGACATACAGTACGGCCACATGTTATGACCTGCTAAATACCCTTTGCTCTAAACTGGCTCTGCTGAATTACCTGTATTTGACTGGAAGAGGTGCCTTTAGTCTTTTCCTCTGGGCTTTCAGTTTCTTTTCTGGGTTTCTTGATGAGGGCAAGAGGTTCATCCATGACTGGTGTGTAGTACACATGGGTGGGCAGAGGGCTGGTGGGGCTGAGTGTTGGACTCAGGGGTTGTGTTGGACTCTGCTGGCTGCTGAACACTGCTGGGGCTGCTCTCTGGGCCAGCCTGCTTCGGCTCATCGCTCGCTCTCGTCTGAAACGATTATTTCAAAGGGTTTCAGACACTCGTTGCTGTCTTTTTTCTTCTTTTTTTTTAAACAGAATTAGCATTTAATAAGTTGAGTCTATAAAAATAAAGGGTTCTTAGGAAAATGGCTGAACCAACCTTTCCTCCAAAGTCAGACCTCTCTCGTGGCTGCGCTTGCGTTTGATTGGATACACCGTTTGGGTTCGAGCCCGGTCGTGTGTCATATGTCTGTATCTGTCTTCGCTTCTGAGATGAGGCTGACCTGCAAAACAAAATTAAAATGCAGGATTAGAAGAAGCACGACCCCATCAGAGGTGCCCGCGGTCCCTTTGCCAATGTCAATCCTACGTCAGATCACTGATCGTATATTGTGACACTTGTGACTGGCAATGATGTGAAGCAGTCAGTGATGACTAACTGCTTGTTTTGATCCATGACATCAACTTGCACGACTGCTTTTCGTGGGAAAGAGTTTTTTTTTTTTTTGTCACCGTTAATCGTAAACTCCGTTAAGCTGTAGAACTCGATTTACCTGATCAGTGAGGGTTACAACACTTTACAGCTGATTCAATGCTAACGGTAAATGTTGTTTTTCTGCATATTGGCATTCAGCCCAGTCACATGCAAAAGGGCCCCAACAACTTTTTTTCCCCCCCTTGTTTGGATGGAGTGCAAAAACAACAAACTGCTCTCAGTGGCCTAGGACCCTGATTTGGGCGTCAACCATTTGTGAAAAGGCCATCAAGGCGAAACACGTACACATCCTGGATCTTTGCAATTACACAAGTCGAAACACATCGAAAGGCAGCTGCTGATGTCAGTGGCTTGTTCAATGAGAGGAGTTTAAAGCATATCTACAGTGCAGGATAGACGCACTAAATGGGCTGGATATCTCAGTCTTTTGCAGGTTTATCACCCATTGAAAGTGTCAACCGAAGCCAGACGGTGAGACGTATGTTTGGCCAAATCAGCCTGAAGTCAAATCCCCAGGCTGATGTGTAATGCATTCCGCCTAAACACAAGCACTGTTTGAAAATGTAATGGCAGGACAATTCAACTGAATGCTCAGTTAACACTTGAAATCCACACTGACTGGATGGCAGTAAATGCCAAACTGTATTCAAATGAGCCACTGGATGCATTTAAAGAAACAATGGGCTCTGGTGCCACACTGAATTGAGACAGTCTGTTTAAATCGGTTTTGCATTCTTAGAGAAAAACAAAACAGCATTCACGCCCACACCGCTCACTACAGTTCACATTTCCTAACATCTAAACTCTCCAATAGCACATGTGAGCTACTCCTTCACACAAAGTGCCTTTGTGGAGGGGGGTAGGTATAACCACACCTATGCTGATTTTCTAATGCCTCGGGCATGGTTATTTCTTCCTTATTAGCAAAGGGAAAATGCTTCCTGACCTTTTGGTTTACTGCATTTAAATCTGATTTTATTGTTACCCAACAGAAGCGCACAGTTTAGAAAATCTCAGTTCAAGCCTCAGGTGAGTATTTACAGAGGAGTCCCATATTTTGTATGTAAGATTCAGTGTATTACATATATTAATCAAAAAATTTTTTACCCGAAAAAGCCAAACCTGGTTCTAGGAGGACATATACTTGATTGTTTACTTATAGCTGTCATTTGATTGTCACCATATCTGATTCTTTCTGCCTGACTTCACCTAAATTTCACAGACAGACTAAATGCCACTTAATTAACACAGTTGTTGGATATAGCTCATATATTAATGAAAAATACGCATCAAATACACAAGTAAATGATATGGTGCAGAGATTTAATTCCACAGATCCAAGTATCCACTGTCATCAAGAAACCTGAGTAAAAAATTTTAAAAGACGGAAAATCGACCTTACCTTCTAAAATGTAGACCTTGAAGCCACTGCTCATCCGAGTTATGTATTGGAAGTTAGCCACAGCCATCGCTCCTTATCTTTGTGTTGCTGAGACCAAATACAGAGGAACACCTTGACTGCTGGACTTTACAGGACACAATGAGCCTCAGTAATAGACTGTATTGGAAAGGTAATGAGACGCTGGGTCTGAACGCCGTCAGGTAAAGTATCAGGTGAGCGCGGACAGACCTGTGACTCATTTCCTGCCTTTCCATTGGCTGCTGCCCGGGCCAATGAAAAGCCCGGTTCACTCATTATTATTACTGTACAGTGGGGAATGTGCCAGCAGTTAGGCCCATCGCTAAAGTAAAAAAAAAAAAAAAAAGGCGCTAAATGTGACAGTATACTAGACTTTACTCTGGTTAGAGAACTGTTTGTTTTACTCGACACTTTCTCTTATACAACAAGTTCCATCATGGAAAAAACAACAACAACACCTCATCAATTATTTTCTTTCAGTTCCTTGTAGAGTGTGCCTGCGGGTTTCCCCATACATGGAATCAACACCTGTCCCCCTCCCAACTCCCCCCTTCCCTCCTAATCTGCAATCTCACCAAACTGCATTTTTCCGAGTGCTTAGCCCACCGGAGCTCCAGTCATTCCTCTGACCTGCCCATACACGCACGCAGCTGTACTCTGAGCCTGCCTCACCAGTAATCCGAGGGCTTTTGTTGATGGCCAGACAAAGACTCCCTAAGTACTGAAAATGCTGCTGCTGCCATGAGGAAAAAAAAAATCTTCTGAGAGTGTAATGCGAGTCTGAGAAGGCTTCGGAGACCGCTCAATTAGATACGTGACATTAGTTCTACTAACAAGAACAAAAAAAAAAACAAAAAACTATTAATGTCATTGTTTTAAGGTGTATGTATAAAAGTTATTGATAAAAACTATTCTGTGCTGCCTGCATTTTGCTGATATACAGCAATACTTGTGAGTGTTACCCTAACAGGTTTTGTTCAATGTGATAAAAAGCTACTCTGTTATAAGTCCCACTGTTCATACGTCCATTGAAAATATCAGGTTTAATTTAAGGTCAACAGTGCCCTCTTATGTCGTACAAAGCAATAGCACGGTCAGGGGTAGGAAAATAAATTGTAGGGGGGGAAAAAAATGCAGTTTAACGGTTTAAAAAAATGAAATGAATCTGGTTATAAATGTGTAAGTGGCCAGGCAAGTTGTAGAGGTTCTAGTTTTGCATCCCCGGTAATCAAGGCATTTTGTTTTGCTCTACTAACAAAAACTTGCAATTTCAGTACAGCCACAAAGAATCTTGGTTTCATTTTATACTGAACAAAATATTCTACTATTAGTAGTTTTCCTTCTATAAACAGAATAGAGCACTTCACACTCCTAACCAGCTGATGACATATAGTCACTGGGGTACTGTAATGCTTGCACACCAGAAATGGTAATTGCTCAAGAGGATCTTCTACGAAGTACACTAATCTTGAGTCACTCCTCATTTCTTTATATTTTACTATGGAAACAAGATTTATTGCTATAGTTTAAACATACAATACATAGAACAAAAACATTGTTTGTACACTTCTAATTAGCTTGAAAGTCAATATTTGCTATGACCACTTTTCTTCTTTAACACAGCCTGAACTCTCTTAGGCATGTTTTCTCATCATTTCTTTAAGCAGTCCTCAGGAATAATTCTCCAGACTTCCTGAAATATATTCAAAGCTCTTCATTGGATGTTTCAGCCTTTTGTTCTAATCACTGTAGAAATTATCTCACAGTCCTTCAATAATGCTGAATTCCAATTCATAACTGATGTGTTTTTCTATTCAGGTATGAATTTACTATACTGGCAGTGTGTTGGACTCAAGATTCAAGATTCAAGATTCTTTATTTGTCACATGCGTAGTTATACAGGTACAACATGCAGTGAAATGTAAACTGAACACGCTCCTCGACTGTGTAAAAAAGGGGTAGGGGGGAAGCAGAACATTGTATATTATATATATGAATTAAATAAGAATAGAAAACAATCTGAATATTCACAAAATCACTGGAGATCATTGTCCTGCTGACAAATGAAGCTGCTGCCAATCAGATACTTTCCAGACGGTGGATCCAAGGCTGACGTATTTTTCTGTGCTCATAAATTCCTCAATTTTGACAAGATCTCCAACACCTCTGGCTGAAATGCAGCTTCAGATCACTACAGAGTTTCCACCGTTTTCTACAAATGGCTGTAGATTCTTGCTATTGTACCTCTCTCTTGACCTCCTTTGAACACTGGTGATGATTTGAACAAAAACCAAAATTTTCTAAGTAAGCCCTTTTGATTTTTAGTCCAGTTCATCTCTAGTTTGGTATACCACAGCCTTTTCCCCCATTACCGTTCCTTAAGAACGGCTTCTTGACAGCCACCCTTCAACAGAGGCCATTTCTTCAGTGACAGCAGAAGAGTCAACTGAAATTCTGGATTCATGCCTCAGGACCTGACCTCATCATCTTGGGTATAAGTTCAAACAATTATTTTCTGTCATCCTAGCCAAACTTGCAATTCTAATCTATATTTGAATTCAGTGGGGAGACTCCATTCCACTGGTACCAGCCTGGCGACCACATGCAAGAAAACACCCTAGGAAAACAATAAATAAATGACGGTGTCAATAACTATCACAAACCTCTTTGCATGAGTGTATTCTTTTACCTTTAACAGTGTCAAAGTCATCCAGGTGCAAATATATGGCGTTATTTAAGTAATGAAGAGGACCTTCACTGCAACAGTGTCAGCAAAACTACTTTTAAAAGTGTAGTTTGGCAAAGACTAAAAAACCTACAGCAAAAGTACCCAATAATAAACCCTGAATAAAACAACAACAGCAAAAATCTTGGTCATCTCCAAGTGAGATCATCTGCACAGAGCGGGGTGACAATAATGCCGTGAAAAGCTCATTAATTGACAATAATCTATACTTTGGGATTCATCCATGATAAAGTAGCTGTGTGCGACAGAGCACAAAGAGCATTCTCCTTTGTGAATAATCTAAATTGTGTACTGGTGGTTATGCCTTCATGGTGGTCAGAAAAATGACAGAAAAAAACAAGGCAAGCTAGAGACAACTGCGTCTCTAGTTTGTGTTTACTAAAGTAATCTAATTACTTTCTATTAAATCACACGAATGTAATAAAACTAAAAAGCATCCACTGAAAAGTAAATGTAAACTACTGATTCATTAAAAGGCAGTTCACTACTCCCACCTCTGGAGAGCAGAGCTAAATAATGGTATTTTTAAATCCTTTTACTAGCAAACAATATGCTATTTATCATCTGTAAAAGGCATTAATGATTTAGATAAGAAATGCACCCGGCTCTAGGCCTCTATCCGTGTCTCTGTAGTTTCCATCATACGGTGCAGTTTCCATAGAGCAACCCATGGCTCCCAGGGGAGTGTGCTCCGAGTATCACTAACAGACGGCGCATCCCTCACTGTCTGTATTGACTCCGTTGAAAATCAAAAGTAACACCCTGTTTCTGCAAGCCTGACAACCAAGCAGTGGGTGTGCCACTGCTGCTTTATTGGAGCCAGCAGGATGCCCGAATGAAATCAACACCCAGAAGTATTGCAGCCAACAGCAGGATCATGTCCAACAGCGAGCGACGCCCCTGCTGCTCCGCTCTCATCAGCACCACCCTGATACCCCTATCATAGAGCTTGTCAAGTTACAAAGTATTGAATAGAACAATGCCGGAAGTTCAACAATGCTAATAAGACTCAACTAAAAACAGCACAACATTTGTGTGGTTTCAGCATCGACTGTTATTTTCATTTCTTTAGTTCAATTATGTCCAAACTCTGACGTCAATAAAAATCACCCCTAGATATGCAAAGATTTTTCTTTCTTTCTTTTCCCCCCCTAAAGAGCCACCGGAAGTGTGAATGTCACCCTGCTGCAACTTGACGGCCGCACAGCTTCTCTCTCCCTCAGGATGACTGGGAGTGACGCAGGGCAGACGGAAAAAACTGGGGCTTGAGGAGAAAGACGGCGGTGATGCAGGAAGGGCTGTAGCTTTATTTATTTCGAACCTGATGCCTGACCTGCCTGCCCAGAGGATATGAGAGTCACACGTATGCGAGCTTTTCTGTGACAGACAGGAGCTAATAACGAGGAATCATCAAGTCATCCTCGGGGCAGACCAGTTTGGATACACTCCCAGGTAGGCTTCGTCATGCCCAGTTCTGGCTGTTACTACAGGCTGCTGAAGTGCAAGGTGGCTTTCTGGAAACAGGATATATGTTAAAAATGTCAATAAGTGAATATTTTTATTTGAGTCAGTCCTTTCACGGAGACCGATAACTGGCTTGCACAGTTTGCTAAGGTGAAGGAGGGCTGATGTCTTCCTTCGTCTTAGCAAATTCTTTAAGCTACACCGTCACGACTCATCGCCACTGTTATGATCAGATAGTCGAGCTTTTCCTTCTATATTAACACGGGACCTGTTTTCTCTGTAGGTAACATCGAGTCCTGTTCCTGCACATGGGAAAGTAGCCTAGTCATTCATTTCCCCCACTGAACACCGAGTTGTAAGCCGCATTCAGTGTATTTGGACCCCCCTCATCCTCCTCCGTCATTTCAACAAATCTCCACCATGAACTACCTGCGTCGACGACTCTCGGACAGCAATTTCATGTCCAACCTACCCAATGGCTACATGACCGACCTCCAACGCCCCGATCCGCCGCAGCAGAGCCCCGCAGTGTCGCCCGGGCCGGCAGAGAGGCGCCAGTCCACCAGTCAGCAGCAGCCGCCGCAACAGCAGCAGTCTGGAGGTGGAGGTGGAGGCTTCTTCTCATCCATTTCCAACGCCGTCAAACAGACCACAGCTGCTGCGGCTGCGACCTTATCGGAGGCAGCGGACCGAGCAGGTGTCTCCAGCAGCGCCAAGATCCTCCTGGTCATCGACGACCAGCAGACCGACTGGTAAGAGTAGTGCGCATTGGCAGCGCGCTGCCTCGTCTAGACAGCAAAAGTGTGCCAGACCGTGGGTTGCAGTGGCCTAACAGCTAGAAGGTCATATGATTCATCCGATGTTGAGAGGTATCCTTTCATCACGTGAAACCACCGGTGGTATGTTTTGTGCGCCGACACCGTGCCATTGACTGTGCCATAGCAAAGGCGCAACGACCGACGGCAGAGAAGCCATTTTCATTTGACGATCAGCTTGTTTTTTCTTCTTGTGATCGATTCGTGTTGCATTTTGCTGGTAATCTGAAATTATCCATGAATCCATGAATATGGAGATTACCTATTTATCAATGCACAAGAATCGTCCCCGCGCGCATTATGCAATAGTGATAACAAACTAAGAGATTTGCCATTATCGAAGCAGGATTGATAATTGATATTCACAATAAAC